>JAKVIS010001332.1:0-36330 GCA_033119425.1 Bufotes viridis
AGAACTCCCAAATTTTATTATAATGTAATAAAAACTTGGACCACTAAATATTGGTTTGGTTTTTTAATGTCGACCTTTCCACTCTTCCAACATGACTATTTGAGTAGATACTTGATTAAGGCGACTTTCACACTTGCATCTTTGCTAGATCTGGCAGGGTTCAGCAGAAACGCTCCGTTACTGATAATACAACCATATGCATCCGTTATGAACAGATCCGGTTGTATTATCTTTAACATAGCCAAGACGGATCCGTCATGAACTCCATTGAAAGTCAATGGGTGACGGATCCGCTTTTCTATTGTATCAGAGAAAACTGCTCCGTCCCTATTGACTTGCATTGTTGGTGATGACGGATCAGTCTTGCTCCGCATCCCAGGACCGAAAGAAAACCGCAGCATGTGGAAATGGGAAACGCTAGTCTGAAAGTAGCCTTATCCATGTAATAATTATTCTGGAGTACCTTTTGTTAAAACTTGACATTCTGCTGTTCCTATGTTGTTCCTCTTGTGTTTGTAAATGGCCAGTTGGATGCTGCCATTGCCCTGGTTGAAGGGATATGTCCGTACACTGAAAAATCTCCAATCAGTGTTGACAGTGTTAGGGTATTACCTTATTGATAAAGAGAATGGTAATACCATTATTATTATAAACAAAGGGTGAGATTTATCGAGACAGGCGCCTTCTTGATATCCTCTGCACTGACGGAGGATGCACCACATTTATATAGAGGTGCTGACCTGGTCATAAATTAGGCGCATCCTCTGGCAGTTTTGCCCTAAACAGAAATCTACAACCGCTCAGAGCTACTGCAAATTTCTGGTTTCATTTGCACCAGAAAACTCATGTGAATGAAGATAAAGTTGTCTCGGCTGTGCGCCATACCCCTTTCCTACCCTTGCGATGCTACCTTATAGAAAAGTGGTGAGGGCAGAGTAAAATAAGGCATTTGCAACACAAAGTTGCATTAAAAAAGTCACAAACACTTGCGATATTTTAAAGCCACTTTTCTGGCCCAAAGAAGATGATAAAGCTCCCCAAAGTTCTAAAACTAGATGGCCCAACATTGTTATTTGAAGCATACAATACAATTATTTACAAAAAAATATATATATATATAAAGGAGCTGACAGGTCCTGCTTAAAGGGGTTGTCTAGCAAGATATGGTTATTGAGGTATTCCCCATCTGGGACATTTATGGCATCTTGATAGGGTATGCCATTAATGGCCAGTAGTAATGGGGTTCTATTACTAGCTTAAGAACGCGGCTCTAAAGTCAATGGTGAACAAGCTGTGCATGCATAGCTACCCTCCATTCACTGATATGGGACTTCCAAAAATAGCCAAGCGATTGCTCAGTTTTTTCGGCTGTCCCTTAGCAGTGAATGGAGAGGACGCCACTTGTGCATGTTGTGCTCTCCATTCACTGTGGTGCCCCTTTCTTGAAGAATGGGACCCACACCTTTCTGACCTCTATGGCATACCCTATCGACCAGGTTAGGACAACCCCTTGGAAACAAAAGAAGCGTTACTCATCTCAGCGTTCCCTCACAACCGTTATCCCCACACTTACTGGGCCCCACTGATTTCCACTTCTTGTTCTTACTTTGACACACAGCAAATGCCCACTGAGCCAATCACTGGGAAGCTATGGCTGATGTAGTGCCCTGTAGCATTACAGCATGTTGATCTTCGACCACTGCGTAAAACTAATGATATTGAATCCTGCCCTGTTTTGGGAATCCCTCTGTCTTCTGGAAAAGGGCTGAATTGCATATATGTGATAAAAAGATATTTCACTGCTGTTTTTTTCACAGTTTTTGAGTAAATCTTTTTATTCCTGATTTATAGACTTATTATTGTGGATAACAAGAATGTTCATTAGTTTACTATGACGAATACACCCGAGCATACTTCATCATTGTTAAATGGATACGAGGGGACACCTCATTGGTAAATGTACACCCACCCTTACACATAATGAGCGCCTCCATGTCCCAGTAATTGTTGCACACCATTGGATAACAATGCTGAGATATAAACGATAAAGGCCATACATCACAATTCGGTCTCTGACTATGCAGTCATTTCACTTAACACAGGCATAAAAGTAATAATGATAAAAAATGTTGTGTATGATGGAGCCTTTGCTATTCAGTATGACGGATTGGAGCGCGCTCATATGTTTATTTTTATTTACTAGATGAAGATTTATTGCATTAGGTTGTAATACCCTATGTTACCCTCACAGCTACTGATTGGGGAGAGGTGCAGAACAGATTTTGCCAGCGTATTTACTGTCAGTTAAGCCTTGCGGCATGTTGTATGGTAATAAAACATGTTGTTATGTGATTTATGTAGCATAGCGCTACTGACATTAATAATCAGGTGGCGAATGCCCGAAGGGCAATATTGTCTTCTGAAATTGTATTTTTGCCTGCACTTCCTTATGTCACTTTTTGTGTGATATCCTTTCAAGTTACATTTTACATTTTTACAGTTCTTACAGTTAAGTTGCTTCTAATCAGATTCACTTGTAATGATGGTAGTTAAACTAGACAGGAAGAATGCGTAAGGAATTCACCCCTACCCTTCCCCACCTCGGAAGGTTATCTTTCTGCACCATCTGAATGCCGTAAGAAAGTCCCTAAATTCTTCAACTGAGCCTATCACCCATGCTCATTACGCACAGCGAACATAATTTCAGCAAAGTTCCAAAATTAGTCGTCAGTTTTTCAACAAGATGCTGACTTCTAAAATGATCTGTGAACTTTCTACCGTTCATTTGCATTATGTGCTACAAAGTTGTGGAAGAAATTGGGGTGATTTTTTTTATTATCCATGCTTCTGCATGTAATTGAGCTTATTGTATTATTATGTAATCAAAAAAATACAAAGAATGTAGTCAATTACCACCCACGAAAAGTTAATCTGTTTTTGCACAGTGGGATATGCTTCTGTATGTATTGACATTTGTATAGTGACTAACTAGTAATATCGTTCATAAGGTTGCTTTTAATATATTTCTACAACATTAAAGGTGTTTTCCATATCTTGATAGCCTATCCTCATGATAGGTCGTTAATATATGATCAGCAGGGTCTGACACCTCCCACCTCCACCCATCAGCTTTTCCCTACAGCACTGGTGCTGGAACTAGCACTGTGAATAGAATAGGAAGCACAGCTCCATTCAAAGACTAGTGGTCGTGCTGGGTAACTGCAGCTCTGCGCCCTTTCACTTCAATGGTAACTGAGCTGCAGTAAACCAGCATGGCAACTACACTTTGAACGGAGCTGTCTGCTTCTTGCTCCAGCGCCGGAGGCTGCAAGGAACAGCTGATCATTGGGGATGCGGTGACCTATCCTGAGGATAGGTAATCGATATCAGGAGCCTGGACAACCCTTTTAACATCCCCACCCAGCTCCAGTCTAGAGGTTATTGTCCCATAAAGGCTGATCTGATTTGACAAACCCACACCAATACTGCATTATAAGCCTGTTTTCATTGAGACTCTCTTGGATAGCATCTCTTTGATAACTTTGAAACATTTAGGGTGGCCAGTGCAAGGCCACTGTCTGAGTGCACGCTGCCGCCACAGACCACACTGATGCTCTTAGGCTCAGCAGGATAACAGCAGGATAACACTCTAGCGACTGTCTGAGCCTAAGAGAAAAGAGGCAGCAGCCAAGCCTGCGCACAGCAGGTAGTGGTGGTATTTAGAGGAGCACAGCAGGTAGTAGTGGTATTTAGAGGCGCACAGCAGGTAGTGGTGGTATTTAGAGGCGCACAGCAGGTAGTGGTGGTATTTAGAGGCGCACAGCAGGTAGTGGTGGTATTTATAGGCGCACAGCAGGTAGTGGTGGTATTTAGAGGCGCACAGCAGGTAGTGGTGGTATTTAGAGGAGCACAGCAGGTAGTGGTGGTATTTAGAAGAGCACAGCAGGTAGTGGTGGTATTTAGAGGCGCACAGCAGGTAGTGGTGGTATTTAGAGGCGCACAGCAGGTCGTGGTGGTATTTATAGCCGCACAGCGGGTAGTGGTGGTATTTAGAGGCACACAGCAGGTAGTGGTGGTATTTAGAGGAGCACAGCAGGTAGTGGTGGTATTTAGAAGAGTACAGCAGGTAGTGGTGGTATTTAGAGGCGCACAGCAGGTAGTGGTGGTATTTAGAGGCGCACAGCAGGTAGTGGTGGTATTTAGAGGCGCACAGCAGGTAGTGGTGGTATTTATAGGCGCACAGCAGGTAGTGATGGTATTTAGAGGAGCACAGCAGGTAGTGGTGGTATTTAGAGGAGCACAGCAGGTAGTGGTGGTATTTAGAGGAGCACAGCAGGTAGTGGTGGTATTTAGAGGCGCACAGCAGGTAGTGGTGGTATTTAGAGGCGCACAGCAGGTAGTGGTGGTATTTAGAGGAGCACAGCAGTTAGTGGTGGTATTTAGAGGCGCACAGCAGGTAGTGGTGGTATTTAGAGGAGCACAGCAGTTAGTGATGGTATTTAGAGGAGCACAGCAGTTAGTGATGGTATTTAGAGGAGCACAGCAGGTAGTGGTGGTATTTAGAGGCGCACAGCAGGTCGTGGTGGTATTTAGAGGCGCACAGCAGGTAGTGGTGGTATTTAGAGGAGCACAGCAGGTAGTGATGGTATTTAGAGGAGCACAGCAGGTAGTGGTGGTATTTAGAGGAGCACAGCAGGTAGTGGTGGTATTTAGAGGCGCACAGCAGGTAGTAGTGGTATTTAGAGGCGCACAGCAGGTAGTGGTAGTATTTAGAGGCGCACAGCAGGTAGTGGTGGTATTTAGAGGCGCACAGCAGGTAGTGGTGGTATTTAGAGGAGCACAGCAGGTGGTGGTGGCATTTAGAGGGCACAGCTAGGTAGTGGTGGTATTTAGAGGAGCACAGCAGTTAGTGATGGTATTTAGAGGGCACAGCAGGTAGTGGTGGTATTTAGAGGAGCACAGCAGGTAGTGGTGGTATTTAGGGCGCACAGCAGGTAGTGGTGGTATTTAGAGGCGCACAGCAGGTAGTGGTGGTATTTAGAGGAGCACAGCGGGTAGTGGTGGTATTTAGAGGAGCACAGCAGGTAGTGGTGGTATTTAGAGGCGCTGGCAGGTAGTGGTGGTATTTAGAGGCGCACAGCAGGTAGTGGTGGTATTTAGAGGAGCACAGCAGGTAGTGGTGGTATTTAGAGGAGCACAGCAGGTAGTGGTTGTATTTAGAGGAGCACAGCAGGTAGTGGTCGTATTTAGAGGAGCACAGCAGTTAGTGATGGTATTCAGAGGCGCACAGCAGGTAGTGATGGTATTTAGAGGAGCACAGCAGGTAGTGGTTGTATTTAGAGGAGCACAGCAGGTAGTGGTGGTATTTAGAGGCGCACAGCAGGTAGTGGTGGTATTTAGAGGAGCACAGCAGGTAGTAGTGGTATTTAGAGGCGCACAGCAGGTAGTGGTGGTATTTAGAGGCGCACAGCAGGTAGTGGTGGTATTTAGAGGCGCACAGCAGGTAGTGGTGGTATTTAGAGGCGCACAGCAGGTAGTGGTGGTATTTAGAGGTGCACAGCAGGAAGCGGTGGTATTAAGAGGAGCACAGCAGGTAGTGGTGGTATTTAGAGGAGCACAGCAGGAAGCGGTGGTATTAAGAGGAGCACAGCAGGTAGTGGTGGTATTTAGAGGTGCACAGCAGGTAGCGGTGGCATTTAGAGGAGCACAGCAGGTAGTGGTGGTATTTAGAGGAGCACAGCAAGTAGTGGTTGTATTTAGAGGAGCACAGCAGGTAGTGGTGGTATTTAGAGGCGCACAGCAGGTAGTGGTGGTATTTAGAGGTGCAGTATGTGTGGTGGCATTCATAAGGGCAGAATGGTGGCATTTGGGGACAGAGAGATTAAGTTGGGGTATCTCAAGTTTTTTACCAAGGCCTAAGTACCCCTCAAATTGTGAATGCATATATATATTTTCTATTCCATGCAGTGTTGCTCACCCAGAGCATGTTTTAACAATTATGATTTGGGGGTACTATCTCTCCTTGAGGAGAGCGCCTTAACGACGTGAGGAGACTTATAGGCCATACATGCTCCACTGAAATTCTGGGGAAAAAGGGATGCAACGAGCTCTTAACAAGCTCTGCCTCTAATGCTACCAGATGTAAGGCAGCTATCCTATAAGTCAATGTTCCATCCTTTAAATAGGCCTTGAGACATGACTCGGATATTAAATAAGCCAGCTAGGATAGCTGCCTTACATCTGGTGGAATTAGAGGCAGAGCTTGTTAAGATCTCATTTGTATCCATTTCTTTTCAATTATGTGCACAGCATGGACAAATGAGAGAAACCATCTTGGGGTAGATAGTGTCAAGGCAGAACTTCAGATCTCAAAAAGTAAAACCGGTGTGTGTAGTCACGTTTTTTTCCTTCTTGCTGCAGTCCTGAATTAAGGAGTAGGTCCTATTTTCCTCCAAGTTCCAGTAAGTAAATAAATAATCTTCAGGTCCGCTATTCAGCACACCGTAGAACACGTGGACATGAAAGTATAAGATCCAATTTTGGCGTATTCTCAGCAGCCTTGTCACAGATTCCAACTGGTAATCTCCAGTCACCAAGGCACCCTAATATAAAGACAGAACATATTGTTCAGTACCCCAAGTGTATAGGAAAAAAACACTTTTATTGTACTCACAAACGCGAGCTTGTATTCAGCATATCAAACACAGATAAAACGCCCAACCCGGATTTCGCCTCTTGCTTCTTCAGCCCCTTGGGGTTATTTTGTTGTTCCGAGGCTCCGTTCCCAAGTGCTTTTTCTTAATATGCAAACGAAGCCTTTGGTGCGAGGGGCACCAAATTTGCTGTTGTTGCACCCAAGCTCCACTCCTTTCTGTGGCTATCCCCTCCCTCACTGCCTTTCCACCACCTGCCCTTGTCAATTAAAGCAGCCAGGGAAGATCAGACTACAGAAATAAGTGGAACTTGGGTGTAACAAGTGCAGTGGTGACGCTGCATATTAAGAAGAAGTACCATAACTCGGGAACACAGCCTCGAATCATCAAAAGAAAATCAGCGTTTTAATCAAGTGATCCACAGCTATGGGTCTATGCAAACAGCTGGTTAACAAAGTCAAGTTACCTTTAAAAGGAGTTTGTCAGAAAATTAAATATTATTTTGATCAGGTTTTTATTATACATATATTTATTAAAAATGGTGGTTTTTACTTTTGTATGCGTCTATTCACAAGAGAAAAAAAACTGTAAATATTGCAGTTTCCGCATTGGCCGCCAGAGCAGTCACAATAGGCTGATATTTTATTACCTCTATGTACAGGCACAGGATCAGAAAAGTCATCTCATTAGCATGTGGGCAAGTTAGTTACAGCTCTGCTATACTGCTGGAGGTCTAGATAAGGTAGGGTACTGTAGGAGCACTATTCATATAGATACAGCTCTCCATCACTTTCTTGCCTCTATGGCAGGAAGTTGGAAACTATAAAACTTTGTGATTTCCTATTTAATTGAATCCCGTTTATTTCAGCTGCCATAAAGTATACACACTTTGCTGTACTGACTATACAAGAAGTACAAAAAAGTGTGTTTTCAATATGGCAGCCTACAGGGAAGAATAAATAAATGAGAAAGCTAGAGAAAAATGTAAGAGCTATAACCATAAAGGATTTCCAGCTTTCATACACTTTTGCCAGACCTGTGGAAGGAAGTATAGTTACCTATTCCCTGCCGCTCAGTTCACAGGGTCACATGCAGTTTGGGGCACACATCACCACTGCAGCCAGTCATTGGCTGCAGAAGCACAGGTGACACCTGTCTGTTTGGGAAGCTTACAAGCTGGGAGCAGAGGGCACAAAATGTAGCAGTGGACCGAGGAGAAAGCATTGAGGAGACACTCCCCTCCACAGGTCCAGTGCTAAGGGTAGGGGCTACTCAAGTATTTGAAAACTGTATAACCCCGTAAAAAAAGACCCGACACATTGTTTATTGTCTTTATACAGTACATAAATCAAACTACTGAAGCTAAAATGAAATACCCAATACCTTCCTTTTAAAAGATTATTATTGATGGCCTATTCTGAGGATATTTAATCAGTGGATGTCCCCCACCGATCGGCAGAATGAAGGGGCCACCTTGCTACTATTTATTATTTAAGCAGGTGCTTTTCTGTACATGCGGGTCAAGATCAAGGACTGAGTTGGATTCCTTATCACCATGTTTGCAGATTAGCTCTCTTTCCAAAAGAAACGAAAGCCAAACCTCTAGTGCCACCAGTTGAAAGGTAACTGTTAATGCTCGACCTTATTTAACAGGCCTTGAAACATAACATGGATCATAGCTAAGCCAATAACTCATCTGCAGACAGCTGTTTCAATGGGATTTCCCTTCATCAGTGCAGAGCAGAGAGAACTGGGTGAGAGGCCTTTGTCGGGATCTAGGGTTAGTACTTTTCCTGATGGAGAGCCCCTAGTAGGCATGAGGAGTCTTATAGGCCAGACAGTGCAAATTATCTTTTTTTCCAAAAAAGTAAACAAAACGTAGCACCTAATGCCACCTGTTGCGTCGCCAAGTCATTTGACTTTGACAAAGTTTTTGCAAATCTGCTCTATAATGCAGCCTGTTTGAAACATCCGGCCACACGATAAGTATAATTTGTGTGCTACAGTTACGGATCTCAAGAGCCCTTTTCTTGGTTATGTGCTCTGAATTTAATCTGCCTCTTAACACTTACAGAGAATGTGCCAGAAAGCTGATTTGGTTGGTTGCCATGGTTAGGTATCCTCCTGCCTGATCTCCTGAGAGCTGCATTTTTGTAAACGGTGAATGCTTTCTAGTTTATCACTGTAACAAGCTGTAGTTAGCTTCATTTTCTCTGCTGGCAGACCAGTCTAGTTTGTATTTTTAGCTTGACTCTCACAGATCTATAGATTTTTTTTTCTATTCCATCTAAGAAGGATTTGGGTACACAAAGGGATGGCACTGCCCTTATTATCCTCTCTAACTGCACCTTTAAAGTAAAACTACTGCAGCAAAAAACACCTTACACTTATCTTGCAACCACTGAAGCAGAGAAGGGTAAATTGCCATTAACCGTGATGCTTCTTTTATGGGATAACATTAGCTTTCTTTGAATGTTTTAAGTGAAGCTCTGGTGTTAAGAATATATCAGCAAATCCCAGTTCTGCATATACAGAGTTATTAACTGAAACTAAATTGACTTTGTAGAGAAAGCATTTAAGCCTTCTACAATGTTAGCTGCTGTTATACCTAAATTACCCTTATGGGCCAATGCAGTTATACTAGGACTTTAATACAGTGTCTCTTCAAAGGGGTTATGCTATGATTGATATTAAAAATGAAAATCAGACATCCTATAGTACTTGACAAACTGCTCCTAACAAAGCTAGAACCAGTGCTGTACCTGACATGAGTCCAGAGATCTGCACATGCACTGCTTCAATTGCTCTGCTAGATTATCTTTAGCCTGGCAGCTCAGAGGGTACGTCCTTTCTGCTGCAGCTCTTTCCATGTAACTGCCTGGGCTTCTAACAGAACATATGGCTGGTGGCATTTAAAGATTTAAACTGAGCATGTTCAACCAGCTTAGTGAGATGGACAAAAAAAACAAAGCAAATAGCAAACAGCAGGTGGCGCTATACAGATACATTTTATTGAATAACTCAGTGGCTATACAAAATTTTTAATTACATGCAGTTACAAAAGTATTCAGATCCAGGGGCTGATTTGGAAAATGTAGGGTATGTTTCGTGACACAACCCCTTTAACCACTCCCGGACCGCCGTACGCAGGATTGCGTCCTGCGGGCGGCCGGGATCTTCTGAGTGGACGCATCGGCGCGTCCTCTCGCGAGACCCGTGAGTTCCTGTGAACGCGCGCGCAGGCGCGCGCGCGTTCACAGGAGCGCGCGTCTGGAGAGTTATACTACAGCCTGCTAGCGATGATGCGATTTGTGAACAGCGTCTGGTATACCTGCTACCTGGTCCTCTGGTGGTCCCATTTGCTGGGATCGACCACCAGAGGACCAGGTAACTAGCAAAGTTGCACCAAACACTACACTAACCCCCACCCCCTCACCTATTAACCCCTTGATCACCCCATCTAGACCCCTGATCACCCCCTGTCATTGATCACACCCCTTTATGTGTCCATATGTGTTTTGCGGATCCGTGGATTCACGGATCCGTGGATTCACGGATCCGTGGATCTGATCGCAGATCCTCAAAACACGGACACCGGCAATGTGCTTTCCGCATTTTGCAGATCCGCACATTGCCAGAACTATATAGAAAATGCTTTTTCTTGTCTGCAATTGCGGACAAGAATAGGACATGTTCTATATTTTTGCGGAACGGAAGTGCAGACCCGGAATCGCGGATCCGTAATTCCGGATCCGAGCGGGACAAAGTCTGTCCCCATAGAAATGAATGGGTCCGCAATTCCGTTCCGCAAACAGAATTGCGGACGTGTGAATGGGGCATAAGGGTCCCTTATCACCGCCAGTTAGTTAGCTACTTGTTAGGTAGCTAGCGCCCAGCCCACCGCACCGCAGTCACTGATTTTGGCAGAGATTTTTCATCCACATTGACCGATGCGAATGAAAAATCTGTGCCGTTCATTTATTTTTTTTCAGCGCAGAGGCTGAGCGGAAAAAAAATCTCATTACCCGTATGCTCAATATACGGAGAATCGCAGAAACTCCTAATGCTGGCCATACGTGTAATGATTGCGGAGACCCTCAAATGCCAGGACAGTATAAATACCCCACATGTGACCCCATTTTAGAAAGAAGACACCCCAAGGTATTCCGTGAGGGGTATGGTGAGTTCATGCAAAATTTTATTTTTTGTCACAAGTTAGTGGAATATGAGACTTTGTAAAAAAAAAAAAAATAATAAAATCAATTTCCGCTAACTTGTGCCAAATTTTTTTTTTTCTGTGAACTCGCCATGCCCCTCACGGAATACCTTGGGGTGTCTTCTTTCCACAATGGGGTCACATGTGGGGTATTTATACTGCCCTGGCATTTTAGGGGTCCTAAAGCGTGAGAATCCAAATGCGTAAAAATGGCCTGTGAAATCCTAAAAAGCTATAACTTTTACCCAAACCAATAAATATACACTTATTGGACTTTTTTTTTATCAAAGACATGTAGAACAATAAATTTAGAGAAAAAATTATATAGAAATGTAGTTTTTTTAAAAACATTTTACAACAGAAAGTGAAAAATGTCATTTTTTTGCAAAAATTTCGGTCATTTTTGATTAATAGCAAAAAAAGTAAAAATGTCAGCAGCAATGAAATACCACCAAATGAAAGCTCTATTAGTGAGAAGAAAAGGAGGTAAAATTCATTTGGGTGGTAAGTTGTATGACGGAGCAATAAACGGTGAAAGTAGTGTAGTGCGGAATTGTAAAAAGTGGCCTGGTCATTAAGGGTGTTTAAGCTAGGGGGGCTGAAGTGGTTAAGGACATCCATTTTTATTAATGTTGGAATTTGTTATCAGCATCAGATTGTTGGGGTTCTAGGTGTCGGACTCACTGATCAGCTGTTCTCAGCCAGCTCCGGAATAAAAATGGATGGATCCAGACATTTGCTTGTTCATCAGCTGCTCGTTTTATACGGGCCAGTTATGAGGAACAAGCGTTCGTATTCCTGATAATTGGCCCTAAATCGGGCAGTCTAATAGGGCCTTAACCCCTTCATGCATTATCACGGACATTTATGTGATAATGTGTGAGGGCTTGTATGGAGCGGGCTGCAGGTGAAGCGACGAAACTATAGTGAATCAGATTTTCTTTTCTTTACGGGGTTTACAGTACAGGATAAATACTTTTATATTTTAATACTTTGGGTATTCTGGGATGTGATGTTTTTTTTTTTTTTTATTATTGGGAAAGGGAATGATTAGAATATTTCCATTTTATATTTTAAAAAACAAGATTGCTTCTCCCTTAAATTTCAATGAATTGCCACCTGCAGGGCTCCATAGAAACTATACAACTGCAATAGCATGAGTTTCTTCAGAGAGAACCAAGCTATTGCAGACACTGAACGACTTCCCCGATCACTGCACAGGGGAGCCATAGTTCCCGGGGAAAACCTACGTAGATGCTGTGGCCACAATTGAGTACAGCATCAGAGAGGTTAAATGTCTGAGTTTGGCGTTATCGCCGATCGCAGACATTATTCCCAGGTATGTTCTGTTTAAAACAGCAGAAATCTAACAGTTATGATGCTCTTGCAAGCAGGCACCATCTTTGATGACCTGACTCCCACCTTCCATAAGCGACGACAGTCAGAAAGGGGTTAAATCTTCAAAGTGTCAATTTATACTGCAGGTTTTTATTGCTGATTTTACCCTTTCCACTGCAAAGAACGAAGTCTGCATTTAAATGTCAGTGTCAAAAATGCTGCAGACTTTCTGCTGCTGAAAATCCTTGGCTAATCATTCACGTGTGGACAGGGCCTAAATCTCTTATGTCAGTGTTTCAAGAAGGATACCATTCCTGAAAAATAACATACGCACAGCAGCCATGTCTAAAGTAGTCAGCAGCAATATGTGAAGCTGCAGTTCAGTCTACCATTACTGACTCCAAGCTGTATTTCTTGTCATTGTTTTATAATCAGCTGGCACTTCGTACATGTGGAGGTCACATTCCCTGTGGGATAGTAGGTCAGTGAACAGGAACAGCAGTCGCTATCTATTTACAGTCCTAACATCCTATTGAGAATATACATAGGGCATCAAATAGGCACAGAAGCACTTCTGACCGTATGCCCACTCCTCCTTGTCTTCCAAGACTTGTGCATTGATTGTATAGCATTGAAGAGATGTAATCTATCTCCATAGCTGCAGCAGCGTCGTATGCTTTGCATGAAAAATACAGATGGCACAGTAAGTAGCATTGCAAATTGAGCTGTTACTCATCCAAAAATCACCCAGCTGGAGACTTTCTCTGAAGAATTTGCCATATAATTGTCTGACTGCATAAAACCTGCATGCTTGTGAAGAGCATTTGAATTTGGACTTCTGGCAGTCAATGACCTTTCATGTTCTCAACTGTGAAATTGCAATTTATTATTTCGTAATTATCATGTAGGACATTTGCTATTTTGCAAAGTGCTTGTAGACTGCAGCGAGGCACAAGAAAAAGTGGTCCTTTTTACTTATTTGAATTTACCCATTTTTGTGATCCTTTTGTAGAACGCATAGCCGCTGGGAAACCTACTTCTCTGCATATTTGCAATACATTCATTAATATTAGATTACTTGGCTGTACTTTATTGAACTTATAAAGCAGAATAAATAAAATGCGTCAATGCAAATGTCATTGTGTAAGGTCATGTTTCATCATGAATATTTACATGTATTAACATGCATAAATGAGGATCTCTGAAACAGATAATAGTCAAGCGTGTATTTTGTTTACATTGTCTCTTTTAGGCTAGGATTCCACGTAATGGCCATGGGGCTGTAGTGTTCCGCATGGCAGCGGTTTATAGTGAATATCTTTGATTTCTGTGCAAGAACAGTTCAAGCACATGTTTTTTTTTTTTTGTGCTTTACATGAACCTGCCCAGACACCACGGCAGTTTGTGGCAAACGGTAATGTGCCACGTGGCCTAGCAAAACCACAGTGGCTTGCTGCGCTACCCAGATCTCTACAACGCAGCAGCCCTCTAAGGCTAGTTTCATACCAGTAGTAAATTCTTCTGGCAGACTGTTCCGGCAGAGGGACAGCCTGCCAGAAGACACTGTATCCGGCATAGCGAGATTCTACCGGACTCCACCAGAGCCCATTAGCTATAATGGGACTCGGTGGGGATCCGGCCTATTTCCAGCATAAGTGCCGAATTTGAGCAGACAGAAACCTCTGGTTAAGGCGGTATTTGTCAAGCTGAATCCCAGCACTAATGCTAAAAACAAACCAGATCCCGCCAAGTCCCATTATAGTCAGTGGTGCCTGACGGTGCTGCGGCCTTTTTCAGCTATGCAGGATACGATGTCCAATAGGCTGTTCCGGAAGAATTTACCTCTAGTGTGAAACTAGACTAAGTGGAAACCTGGCCCTAAAGAGAATTTGTTGGCTGGCTTTCTTGACTAGTTTCTTCTTTTTTTTTTTTTTATAAATAGCTAAAACTTCTATTGCCAAGATGTAACTGGGTATTACCACTCGCCCTTGTCAGAAAGCTGTGCCCCTACAGTCTGGCATTGTCAGGACAGATTGGACAGTATGTAGGGTCACACAACCAAACTGGTAGCACCAAGTTGACAATGTATTTATAGGGGGAGTAACAGAGGAAAGGCAGAATGCAGAGTTCTAAGAAAAGATGCTCTAGATTTTCTTTTATTTATGAGGAATAAAAGTATTTAGTAAAACAGATAAGTCAGTAGAGCTGAGAGGTCCTCTTTAAGGCATATATGCGTTATCAAGTGTCCCTCTGTTGGTGACCTTTCCTTAGGATAGGTCATTAATAACCAATTAGTGGTAGTCCGAAACCCTGCACCCAAACTAATCGGCTGTTCTCTGCAGCCACCTTTCACTCTGAACGGAGCCAAAAGCACTGCGCAATTCAAAGTGTAGTGGCCGTGGCAGGTTACTGCAGCACATCTCTCAGTTACTTGAATGGGATCAAAGCTGCAGTAACCCGGCACCGCCACTCCACTTTGAATGGACCTGTCTGTCTTCCGTGCTTCCAGCTCTGGTTTGCCAGTAGTATAAAACTCTGGCTTCATACGGGTTCCTGTATTATTTATTTCTGCCGTCCAAGGTTATGCAGGGTACAATAGTCTATTGTGAACTGGTCATCTCATCTGCATATATTAACTCCTGGTGACCACAGCTGATATACCTTACACGTATAAACCTGATGGTTACCAAGTCAAGAACTGACTGACAAGTTTCAAATAGATTAGGAATGTGATTGGCTGGCTTCCTTTAGGGCTCATTCAGACGTCCATATGCTGTCTGCAAAAATGCGGATCCGTCTATTTGCTGACAGTTCAGCATGTCCACAAACAAAAAATGGATCACATTCCGTTTTTTTGCAGACCCATAGACTTCAATGAGGCCATGTCCTGATTTTCACTGACAATTATAGGACATGTTTTATTTGTTTTGCTGAGCCGTGGAATGGAAGAAAAGGGCCCCATAGAATGGAATGGGTCAGCATCTAATCCGCAAAAAAACGGATCTACATTTTTACGGATGGCATACGGCCGTCTGAATGAGCCCTTAAAGTGTAACTGTTGTTTTGAGGCTACTTAGCAGAGCTGTAACTGAGCGCCACTGAAAAAAATCTGTCTTCAGCGTTCTACTGAGCGCTGAAGACTTTGTATAACAAGTCAGGCAGGGTGATGGGCAGTGGGGTAGTGACAAGATGCAGGCTGAAAACCTCTGTATGTTACACACTGGTGTCTTCAGCGCTCAGTAAAAACACTGAAGTCAGACTCTCCTTAGCAGCAATCAGTTATGATATATTCCACACCGTTAAGGTGTGTGCATCCATTTCATGGCTGTCTATCCATTTATAATTACAGTTTTGCATCCGTTTTTAATGGCTGTTAAAAAATGGCCCACTAAAAACTGATGAACATCCCAACCCCTGCAGTGTCTTCACGGTATACATAGTGCCCCTGCACATGAAATGGCCCCCATATTGCGCCTCAGTATGATTAATGTCCCCACAGTCCCCCCACCCCCCTGTTATAATTAATGTCCCATAAGTGCCCCCATTATGATTAATGGCCCCCTTTCAGCTCCCCAGTAGGATTATTGCCTCCCTTAGTGACTTACATTCTGCTAGTGCCCAAAAAATAGTCATCCACTTGCACGTGCGGGGACACTCACTCCTCACTGCAGGCAGCAAAAAACAAAAATAATAGACATATTGGGTATCGCCGTGTCCGTAACAATCTGCTCTATAAAAAATATCACATTATATGCTCCCTCATGTGAATATTGTAAAAAAAATAATTTAAAACTAACCCAAAACAGCCATTTTTTCACCTTGCCTCACAAAAAGTGTAATGCCAAGCGATCAAAAAGCCTTTTGTACTCTAAAATGAATAGGTCACCTCATCCCGCAGAAAATGAGGACCCACATAAGACAATCACTAAAAAAATAAAAACCAATGGCGCCCATAAACCAATCCATCACAATCTGCGCTGCAAAAGCCATATGGCGCTCCTTTACCACCACATATGGAGTGTTGCCGTATTCAGGACAAAATGGTTAACACATTTTGGGTACTTTTACTCCTGTTACCTCTTGTGAAAATGAAAAATTTGGGGCTAAAGCAACATTTTTTTGGAAGAAATGAAACTTTTCATTTTCACAGCCAAGTGTTTTTTAAATTCCGTAAAACGCTTAGGGGGTCAAAGTGCTCAGTACCCCCCTTAATATATTCTTTGAAGAGTATAGTTTCCAAAATGGGATCACTTTTTGAGGGTTTCCACTGTAGGGGTACGTCAGAGTCTCTACAAAATAGTGCCCAAAACCATTCTAGCAAAATCTGCCTTAAAAATCCATATGGTACTCCTTTCCTTCTGAACACTGCCACGTTCCCATAGCAGTTTACCACCACATATGGGGTATTTCTGTAAACTGCAGAATCAGAGTAATTCATATTGAGGTTTAGTTTGCTGTTGACCCTTGCTATTTTGCAAGAAAAAATTGATTAACATGAAAAATCTGCATAAAAAATAAAATTTTGCCTCCATTTTTCTTTAATTCTTGTGGAACACCTAAAGGGTTAACAAAGTTTGTAACATCAGTTTTGAATAATTTGAGGGGTGTAGTTTCTAAAATGGGGTCATTTATGGGTGGTTTCCATTATGTACTTTATAACTGAATTGGTGCTTTAAAAAAATGGTTTTGGAAATTTTGTTGAAAATTTGAAAAATGGCTTCTAAACTTCTAAGCCTTCTAACGTCCTAAAAAAATAAAATGACATTTGCAAAATGATGCCAACATAAAGCAGACATATGGGGAATGATGACTGATAACTATTCTATGAGGCATTACTATCTGTCTTAAAAGTTGAGAAATTCATATTTAGAAAATTGTGAATTTTTCTAAATTTTTGGTGAATTTTTCTATTTTTTTTGTAAATTTGGGATTTTTTTTATAAATAAAGGAAAAATATATTGACTCAAATCTAGCACTGTCATAAAGTACAATGTGTCACGAGAAAACAGTCTCAGAATAGCCTGGATAAGTAAAAGTGTTCCAAAGTTATTACCACATAAATTGACACGTCAGATTTGCAAAAAATGTCCAGTTAACATCAGTTTCCACACACAATATTAAAAATAAACTGAAACCTCAGTTAAACTTTAAAGTGTAACTGTCATTCTTTTTTTTATTTTTATTTATAGGGGCAATGATACTGACCATTTTTGTAATATAATTTAAATACTGAAATCGTACATTTCTATTAGTAAAATAGCTCTAAAGTGGCCCATTTTGAGCCTTAGCAACACTACTCTGTCTGCTGCTTACATAGCACAGTCAGTGTTAGCAAGTCTCCACGGATATGTAAACGGGAGACAGAGGAGGGCTGCTAAGGCTCAAAGTGGGCCACTTTAGAGCTATTTTACTAATAGAAATGTATGATTTCCGTATTACAAAAATGGTCAGTATCGCTGCCCCTATACATTACAAAAAAAAAAAAAGGATGACAGTTACACTTTAAGGCCCATCTACATGGCTGATTTCACTGGCCAATGATTGGGAACCGGAGTTCTTATGAACTTTTGTTCCCGATCATTACCCACTCATTAGCTGTATTAACATGCAGGGATCATTGGGCTTGTATGGAAATGAACCATCATTACTACGTTTGTCCCCATAGAGTTACATTGCTTGCTCTTTGCTCATTTGTTGGGTGATCGGTGGTACAATTTTATGGACCAGTCATCAGGAATGGAGATTCATATGATCATTTGTTTCTGATTATCAGTCCAAAGGTCTATCCTTGTAAACAGGCTTTTAGTTCTTCTATCCAGGACCAGATGAGTAGTTATACACAGATATACCCATAGAACAACAAGGGAATGTGTTATTCTGATAAACAGGTCATAATTTCAGTGGTGAAATCACGCTTTATGTGTGATTTTGTTACACTTTTCATGTGTCTGTTTCTATATAGCGATTCATTTTTATAGTTGACTGTTTTGAAACATTCCGTATTCTCCTGTTTTTAAATGTCTGACGACATTAGCTTGTACAGACCTGTGATGGTATTAGAAGAATTTCCTAATAAATGAAGATAAGGTCTGGACATGATGTGGGTAAACCTGTCTTACAGTATGCATGTGAAGGATGTTTTTATTTACTTTATACTCTAAGGACTATCTACTGTACTCTTGGGTCATATAAAACATATACAGTAAATACTAAGAGGGTCAATTATTATACAGAAATACACCTAAATTTGGCGTATCTCAGACGCAGATGGCGGCGCAACGGTTAGTTGCACCTCTATCTGCGACTTTGCCCGGCTCACACTAGGTCTAAAATTGTGGGCGGGGAAGCGGACGGGCTGGCAGGCCCGTCTCATTTATCATTTTCTAAGCCTTTTTTAGGCTGCTTTCACAATAGCGTTAATATTTTCCGGTATTGAGATCCGTTATAGGGTCTCAATACCGGAAAAAAAGCTTCCATTTTGTCCCAATTCATTGTCAATGTAGACAAAACGTAACAGAACAGAATGCATTCCTTTCCGTTCTCATACCGGAGAGCAATCCGCAGCATGCTGAGGTTTGCTTTCTGTCCTGGGATGCAAGTCAATGCGGTTTTCGCTGACCCAACAGAAAACTGATCCGTCCCCCATTGACTGTCAATGGAGTTCATGACGGATCCGTCTTGGCTATGTTAAAGATAATACAACCGGATTGCAGATGGTTGTATTATCAGTAACGGAAGCGTTTTTGCTGAACCCTGCCGGATCCAGCAAAAACGCTAGTGTGAAAGTAGCCTAAAGCATAGAAAATGGTCTAAATATAATACCACTCGGAAAGCTGTCTTACATTTAGAACTGACGCTGGATGCGCCGAAGTTATGCAGAGTTCTGCGCCTCTTCAGAACTTCAGCAGATCCACCTCCAGCTATGGGGCTTTATTAAGACCGACAGCTAAAATGTTGGTCTTAATAAATGTGCATAAATTACTGAAAAAAAGTGCATCACAAGGATAAGCACCTGACAACACTGGCTAATCCCTCAAGCTGATGTTAAAAGCTGAGCCATTCGCCAGTATCTCCCAGTCAGGAACATATCGGAGCCCCTCATGCACCACGTCAAGGTTTCTCAGCATGGCATGGGTTCCTACCACTAGATTACCTATGGTGTGTGAACATTGTCTGAAAGGTGCTGAGATCCACCTCACAGCCCCAATCCCACTCACCTGCACTGCGGGACCAACAATGCAATGGGAGAAAATTGAGGCCGCAGGCTGCACCTACATCAGACCATGTGAAACGGGCTCCCAGGTGCAGCAGAATGTTACCAGCCATACGCAATGGCATATTCAATACATATAAAGCAAAAATCACAGAAATAAACGTGGCCTAAATGGGTGGAACTGCTCAAACCTCAAACACTGTTGCGTGTTTCTAACTGGGGGAGCAACTCCTCCGCATGTGGTACGCAGCGAGCGGCCATCCCCAGCAAAAATTGCATACAATGGAGGATGACGGCGCGAACCACATGCACCACACAAACATCCTACACAAAATGAAACAATGTGCGTATGAAAATATATAAAACACATAAATCACTTAAAAAAAAGTGCATCACAAGAATTAGCACCTGACAACACTGGCTAATCCCTCAAGCTGATGTTAAAAGCTGAGCCATTCCCCAATATCTCGCAGTCAGGAACATATCGGAGCCCCTCATGCACCACGTCAAGGTTTCTCAGCATGGCATGGGGTCCTACCACTAGACTACCTATGGTGTGTGAACAGGGTCTGAAAGGTGCTGGGATCCACCTCACAGCCCCAATCCCACTCACCTGCACTGCAGGACCAACAATGCAATGGGGAAAAATTGAGGCCGCATTCCACACCTACATCAGACCATGTGACATAGGCTCCCAGGTGCACCTTTCATATGTCCATAGCCCCGCAAAAGAATAAAACATGTCCTGTTCTTGGCATTGTTACAATTAAGAATACTTTCACACCAGCGTTTTTGCTGATTCAGTCATGGATCAGCAAAAACGCTTCTGTTCTGATAATACAACCGCCTGCATTCGTTATGAACACATCCGGTTGTATTATCTTTAACATACCCAAGACGGATCCATCATGAACGTTATTGAAAGTCAATGGGGGGCAGATCAGTTTTCTATTGTGTCAGAGAAAACAGATCTGTCCCCATTGACTTTCATTGTGCAAGCAGCGTTTGTCTGTCTGCGATGTGGTGCGGACGTCATGACGGATCCGTCTTGATCAGTTTCCCAGGACACATTCAGAAACGCTGCTTGCAGCACTTTTGTGTGTGTCATTGGAACTTAATGAAATGGAACGGATTGCATTCTGGTGCACTCAGTCCCCTTCAGTTCAGTTTTGTCCCCATTGACAATGAATGGCGACAACACTGAAGCGTTTTCCCCCAGAATTGAGATTCTATGACGGATCTCAATAGCAGAAAGGGAAAGTGCAAATGTGAAAGTAGCCTTACAGTACATGCGCTAAGACAAAGAGTTGCAGAATTAACAAATATATTTCAGTTATCCAAGGGGCCTCGATCTCAAGATTTCTGCTGTGGCCCCGACAACTCCACTTCTGGTGCGTGCTTGACTCAGGGCAGCATTTCCTGTGTTGGGACGAAATCAATATTGTGTGTGAAGAGGAAGCCAAGATAGGCCCCTACTCTGTTAGGTCCGAGTAGGAGGCCGCGCTGTTAAAATGAGCCAGACAGCCAGTCACACACCTTTAACAGAAGCTGACCTGGTAAAGGGGTTATCCCATGATTAATATAAAAAAAGAAAATCATATAGTAATTATCACCATAGTACATGACATTCTCTTTCTAACAAACCTAGAACCAGCGCTGTACCTCACATGGATCCAGAGATCTCCCCATTCGTTGCTCCAGTTGTTCTGCTAGATTTAATTCAAGCTGGAGGCTTAGGGGCATGTGCACTTTCTCAGGGAGTGTGTCCTTTCTACTGCAGCTGGTGGCAGTTGAAGGATGGATCTGAGCACGTCCTTCCATCTCAGTGATCTGGACAGAGAAATTAGCAAATGAGCAAACAGCAGGTGGCGCTATAGTGATAGATTTTAGTGAATAACTCAGTGGCTATATAAAATTTTTAATGACATGCAATAACAAAAATATTCAGATCCAGATGCTGGTTTGAAAACTGTAGAATATTTTTTCTGGGACAACCTCTTTAAGCAAAAAGTAAAAAAAAAATATATATATATATATCCTCAGTCTGCAGATCATATATTGTAGGACAATAGAAGGTCTCCATGGTCCATTTCCATCACTGCATTAGTTTAGTTTCCTTGGGTAATTTAGTGGATTAGTAGTAGCCAATTATGTAGATTTCGTAACCTTCTTTGGTGAGCCCTGATTTACCACCTTAAAGTTCATAGTCCATTTCCTTGGCATCTATTCTAGAAGTACGGGGATTGTCCCTGGTGATCCTGTGGTATAATAAAATGAAAGACTCACCCTAATGGCTCAATACAAATCCATCTTGTGTATGATTCATTCCTATGTGTCCGATGCATACCCCTATATCCCCAGCCTATTGAACAGGACATTAACCCTATTCTAGCCCTAGGTGTGAAGGCCCTTGAGACCTAATTTTCCTCCTAAACCTCAATTTATTAAATGTCTGGAAAGATAGATAAAACATGTAGTAGGATTCTGCTGGGTATGAAACAATACCAGGTATTACATTGCCTGTGGGGCTTTCATCAGGCAGTAGAAGAAGTGATAATAAAGTGTGAGTTACCTATTTCCCCTCATGTATATTTATAAGACGCTGGAGTTCTATTTGACACAAAGCAATGCCGTTCTCTTTCCAGTTATTTTTTTATTTTTTTTGGAAGCCAAGGAGGTGGTGAAATTGTATCTTATGCAAATCAAGAGCGTGTGGACGTTATCCAGGCAGTCTGTTAACCCAGTGGAAAATCTTGCTGTGTTTAGCAAACATTTCTCCTTGAAGACTAATGGTTTATAAGCACCCTCTGTGAAAATTCCTTTCTGGGCACTCTCCTGCTTATTACCACGTGACCAGTGTTCAGGGGCATTCTCTCTGTGCTGAGCAGATTAGAAAGCGGAAATTTATAGCCTTGTATATCTGCCAATACAGCGAGTCCTTGCATGGTTGGAGAGGTGAGTACAGCAGTCTAGTATGTAGAAAATATTTTTATCTTCAAAGAAAAAGTGTTCTTACCGAGATTTATTATTTGAATTTTTTTCACTGTAAGAACAATATATTTTTGGGTTTACCATATTCCCAGGAGGTGTCTAGTTTCCTTTTATTTTATTTTTTATAGCTTTATACAGCATTTTTTTTTTTTTTTTTTAGGGATGTCCCGATACCGATACTAGTATCGGTATCGGGACCGATACCGGCATTTTCACGAGTACTTGTACTCGTAAAAATGCCGCCGATACCACTGCCGATACCGGAAGTTCCGGTTCGGCAGCGGCTATATTCTGTTTAATTAACGCTAACTTACTGTGCCTGTGATCACTAACTATTGCGCAGTCCCTCCATGCTCCTGCCCCTCGCGCTTCTGTAATCATAAAGTGGGCGGAGCGGGCAGGCGGGACATGAGGCGCATGGAGGAATCGGGCAGCTTGAGCTCTCAGTTCCTCCATGCGCCTCATGTCCCGCCTGCCCGCTCCGCCCACTTTATGATTACAGAAGGCGCGAGGCAGGAGCATGGAGGACTGAGCGATATAGTTAGTGATCACAGGCACAGTAAGTTAGCGTCATTAAACAGAATATAGCCGCTGCGGGCCGGTGTATGAGCCAAGCTGCACCGGCCCCGACACTAATGTGGATCTGTGGATGACATGTATATAGCATAAGATGCTATATATGTGTCATCCACATAGCCCCTAACAGTGTCATCCACAGATCCCCCCATTACAGCCTCATCCACAGATCCCCCATAACAGTGATGTCCACAGGTCCCTCCATAACAGTGATGTCCACAGGTCCTCCCATAACAGTGATGTCCACAGGTCCCCCCATAACAGTGATGTCCACAGGTCCCCCCCATAACAGTGATGTCCACAGGTTCCCCCATAATAAGTGATGTCCACAGGTCCCCCTCCCCCATAACGGTGATGTCCACAGGTCCCCCATAACGGTGACGTCCACAGGTCCCCCATAACGGTGATGTCCACAGGTCCCCCATAACGGTGACGTCCACAGGTCCCCCATAACGGTGACGTCCACAGGTCCCCCATAACGGTGGCGTCCACAGGTCCTCCCATAACGGTGACGTCCACAGGTCCCCTCATAACGGTGCCGTCCACAGATCCCCATAACGGTGCGTCATCCACAGATCCCCCATAACAGTGCGTCATCCACAGATCCCCCATAACAGTGCGTCATCCACAGATCCTCTCATAACAGTGCGTCATCCACAGATCCCCATAACAGTGTCATCCACAGATCCCCTATAACAGTGTCATCCACAGATCCCCCATAACGGTGACATCCACAGATCCTCCATAACAGTGCGTCATCCACAGATCCCCCATAACAGTGCGTCATCCACAGATCCCCCATAACAGTGCGTCATCCACAGATCCCCATAACAGTGTCATCCACAGATCCCCCCCATAACGGTGACATCCACAGATCCTCCACAACAGTGTTGTCCTCCGAAGATCCCCCAAAAACAGATCCCCCTGGAGGCACATTGGTTTGAAAACACTATTATATTACCATTTATTAATTTATTAACACTTGTACAAAGGAAAAGAAAAGCAGTTATTCATAGCAACCAAATTCCAGCTTTAATTTTTTTCATTGCTATCAGTAACTGCGGGGCTGTTTATACGAGGTATCGGTAATTGGTATCGGCGAGTACTTAAATAAAAGTATCGGTACTCGTACTCGGTCTTAAAAAAATGGTATCGGGACATCCCTAATTTTTTTACATCTTTGACAACACTTCCAGAAGTACCAAACAGAAAAAATAGCTAAAAGTTTTTGGGTCCTAGCTCAAATATTTCTACCTGGGGTTGCCAGCCCTAATTACCCCCAAATTTTTCATCTGATGTAGGAGGTACATAGACTCATAGTGGCATGAGAATGGCCTATTTATTGCATGGTCCCCAATGGTAAATGGCACAGCCAATCTATGGTTCCAGAGGTACAGTTAGGATAGTTTTACAGTAGCGCTAGGGAACTGACCTGCAGGACCTCTCTGCATTTCAGTATTGCCAGAAGCTGTTTGGCCCCATTAACTATAACGGGGACTGGCAGAGATCTGGCTGCAATCTGGCAAATATGGCGAGAATCGTCTTAAAGAAAACCGCTGTCCAATGCTAGAATGCAGAGAGATCCAACAGGCTGGTCCCTGCCGGATTCCTAGCGCTAGTGTGAAACTAGCCTTAGCTGTTAACACTGGTGGCCAGTGGTACAGGTCAGCACCTTGTATCTGGTATTCAGTAGTGTAGTTACTGTAATATCCCTGTATTCCCTGTACATCCAATAAAAAAATATTGTAAATTGTATAACAAATACCATTGATTGGGTTATCCCACAAAAAATATTTTATCTGGATGTGAATACTTTTATGAATACATTTTCTGTAGCCACTGAGTTATTTATTGTGTATCCACATAGCGCCACCTGCTGTTCGCTATTTTTCTCATTTCTCTGTCCCCCTCCTGAGGTGGACGCACATGCTCAGTTCCATTCTGAGAAAGGACAAAACCCCTGAGCTGCCAGTTTCAAATAAATCTAGCAGAACAATTGGGGAAATGAATGTATAGATGTCTGGGTCTATATGAGGTACAGCGCTGGTTCTAGCTTTGTTAGAAAGAGATGGTCATGTACTGTATGATGTCTGATGCTTATTTCTTACATTAATAATAGGATAACCCCTTTAAACCCCCTCCCCCCACACACACTGCACCATTTGATAAAACCAGTATTCTTTCTTTGCTGCATAAACATCGTAGTTATGATTTTCTTTTACACCAGACAGTGTACATAAAGGTCTTTCATATGAACGTGAGAGAGCACATTTATAATATTTTCAGTAGCTCTGCTTCTGGTCTATAGAAAGCCTACAGATATTATCTTCTTCTGCAGCTGTACTCTGTATGCATCTCACCTCCCATTGCATCAGCTTTGAGCTCCCTGACTTAAATAGTTATTTCTGAAATCTCTTCATCTGCATAGCGGTATCTCCTTACATCAATAAGTATGGGAGCCTTTATATGCCTTGTAAGGAGCACAATATAAAAATGCAATCAGCCACATAGAAGCTGCGGACACTAAACTTTACAAATTGCAACGTTTTGCTTTTTTCTTCCTTCTTATTGTTCATCCTGTTCAGTAATTTATATACCAGCACAAAAGAAATACAGCTCACACTTTGGTATAGATGAACAAAATAATACAAATGCTGCATCTTCTGTTTAAATAATATTATAATTCGTTTTTTTTTTAAGCGCCATTCATTCCATGGCGCTGTACATATGAAAAGGGGTATACATACATAATACAGACAGTTGCAATAAGCATGAACAAGACAAGTTACAGACTGTTACAGAAGGGGAGAGGGCCCTGCCCCTGAGGGCTTATTACACAATGATAACATAGCAAAGCATCATGGATAGTGTGAGCGAACTTCTATTTTAAGTTCGGCTTCCAAAGTTCAGGTTGGGGTTATCGAAGCATCTCGTTATGGATTCCGCTACCACGGACCATAACGGCATTTGGAATCCATAAGAGGATTCTTCAATGAACCCGAACCTTGGACAACACTAAGGACCTGGGGTGACGTCACCGTCATGTGATCAGTGCAGGGGGCGTGGCTCAGCACTGGATTGGATAAGAGGTGATCAGTACTGAGCCACTCATGGAATATGTTGGTGCTACGCAAAAAAAGCATTATTATGATTACATTTCTGTGGCACTATGATGTTCCTGGGATTTACAGTCAGGAGACGCAGTACATATACAAAATGACAATAAACACTAATGAAAACCAGCAAGCCATAAGGAAAAGGAGAGCGGACCTTAAAGTGCCTTTGTCAACATGATATACACTATTAAACCAGGCATAGAGCCTAATAGGGTTGATCATGCTGGAGAAAACCATACATTTTTTTCCTTTGTAGCTTGCTTAGTTTTGGAAAAATGAGCACTTTTATCATTATGCAAATCAGCAGTTGGAGCACCAAGGGGCGGGCTGTAACGTTAGAGCACCACTAAGGTTACGCCCCCTAGTACTTATTATACTCACCCCTCAGCTTTGATTGACAGGACTAATACCCCTGTGTAATGGTGCCTACTGCTGTGACACACTAATAATCATTGGTGGTCCAGTGCTATATATGCTATATGGAGTCATTGGTGGCAGCGGAGCAAGTGCTGTGCAGAAAGGACATAATACTTAGCCGTCTATCCTCCCTGCTGGAGCGCTCCCCGGCTGTGGGTGAAGCTGCTGGCGTGTCACTCCACCCAGAAGTTGAGATGCCGGCAGCATCACAGTCAGCTCTTGCAGATGCGGACAGCATCACACTAAGCTCCTGCAGATGCTGGCAGCATCACACTCAGCTCCTGAAGATGCCAGCGCAATCGCACTCAGCTCCTGCAGATGCCAGCGCAATCGCCCTCAGCTCCTGCAGATGCCAGCGCAATCGCACTCGGCTCCTGCAGATGCCGGCAGAATCGCACTCTGCTCCTGCAGATGCCGGCGGAATCGCACTCTGCTCCTGCAGATGCCGGCGGAATCGCACTCTGCTCCTGCAGATGCCGGCGGAATCGCACTCTGCTCCTGCAGATGCCGGCGGAATCGCACTCTGCTCCTGCAGATGCCGGCGGAATCGCACTCTGCTCCTGCAGATGCCGGGCGGAATCGCACTCTGCTCCTGCAGATGCCGGCGGAATCGCACTCAGCTCCTGCAGATGCCGGCGGAATCGCACTCAGCTGCTGAAGATGCCGGGCGGAATCGCACTCTGCTCCTGCAGATGCCGGCGGAATCGCACTCAGCTCCTGCAGATGCCGGCGGAATCGCACTCAGCTGCTGAAGATGCCGGCGGAATCGCACTCAGCTGCTGAAGATGCCGGCAGCAGCGCACTAAGCACCTGCAAATTGTAGTGCATTTTCATGGTGACAGGTTCCCTTTTAGGACTTTACTTTTACATGTAGAAGAAAAGTTATTAGCTACACCAGTGCTGGGAAATAATCTAGGTTGAGTTTTTGCAAGCCAGGTTTAAAGTCCTCCCGGAGGTACCATATCTATATAGATTAAACATGTAGTAAGTTCAAACAAATTGAGCTTGTAAACTTTCTCGCTCACATAAAGCGGGGTTTCCTTTCTAGTTATATGAGCTCTTCTGCTCCCGGTGGCAAGGCAGAGCAGGGATCAAAGCTTTGCATACAGTGCTCTGTGATCTGTAAATAGAGAGGAAAAGCAGTTGCCCATGTGTTGATTGGCAGGTGTAGGTTTATACTGAAAGACATAAATTCACTTTGAATCAAGTTCAAACACAATAATGTTACAGCAATGGCTATCCCAGTGAAGCCAGCATTAATAGTCATTGCTATAGAGTCTGTGCAGACCATGTGCACTGGCAGCTGTAGCAATGGACGCTGTCCGACAAATCCACAAATGTATCTGTAACGTATTCGCCAGTAAAAAAAAGTTTGAGGTTCCTCAGTAGTTGATGACACAGTTTCATGCTTTCGAGGCTACTTGAGTCTCTTCATCAGGTATCTTTTAAGACAGTATCTGAAGAGTCACATGCTTATACACCAAAGTACTAATGAAAAGCTTAGAACAAGAATGAACTCTCATCGCCACACAATAAATAAAGAAAGGAAAGATTTGCCTGTACCGAAACACTTCACAGACATTAAAGTATTGATATTAAAATCTCAGAAGGACAGGAGGATCTGGAAATACAAGTTCATGACAATGTTTGACACACTCAGGAATGAATGTGTGTCATAGATATGTCCTTCTACATCTCTTAAGGAATGTGCCGCTCAGACTTCTTGAGTTCATCGCATTCATGGACTGGATATCTATTAGACTACAACAGAACTTCTCACACTGCTTATCTGTAAGTGCTCCACTAATTTACTGCTACAACTGTTTGTTTCCTCCTCCATTCATATTGATCTGTTTAACATCACTTCTCTCATCTACCTCATTACCTATGTATTTTGGGGTATAAATATATGAATTTGCTGGCACTATCGTGGGGTCTGGGAGCATTTTATATATAGGGGGCAATGGGGGCCAATTTATGTACAGGGGGCATTGTAGGGGACATTTTATATACGGGGCACTGGGGAATTTTATATACAGGGGGCACAATGAGGGACACTTTTATACAGGGAGAGTTGTGGGGGCATTTTATATACTGTTGGCACTATGGGGCATTTTATATACAGGGAACACTATGGGGAGATATTATAAACACTAGGTGCACTACAGGGTGGCCATTAGTTACTGGGGGGAATATGGTGGGAACTGTGAGGGCATAATATATTTTGTTTATTTTTGTTTGAATGTACCCTTAGTGGTGTTTTTTCATGGCAATTTTATGGGCCAGATGTTACTTTGAAGTCTATAGTGAATTATGAAATTTACTACAAACAAATGTCTTTTTTTTTTTTTTTTACTTAGCATTTTTGCAATTCTTGACAAAACACAGCATGCTCCCGGTATGGCTTTTTACACTTAGGCATATGTATAGGAATTGGAACGTTCATGAAAAAATGTCCGTTTTAGAGTATACAAAAAAAAAACGTTAATAAATCCACACAAAAAATTGTAAAAACATTGAGGAAGATTTATTAAGGCTCTGCGCCTTTCGCAAGTGCCGTTTCGCAATTGTGAATTTTAGCCTTCTCTGACGGTCTTGTTACTTTGGGTGGGAGCTCTGTGGCCAATATTCGCCAGGCTGGATCATGGACAGAGGAAGATGTGATAAATTTGCAGATGCCGGCGGAATCGCACTCAGCTCCTGCAGATGCCGGCGGAATCGCACTCAGCTGCTGAAGATGCCGGCGGAATCGCACTCTGCTCCTGCAGATGCCGGCGGAATCGCACTCAGCTCCTGCAGATGCCGGCGGAATCGCACTCAGCTGCTGAAGATGCCGGCGGAATCGCACTCAGCTGCTGAAGATGCCGGCAGCAGCGCACTAAGCACCTGCAAATTGTAGTGCATTTTCATGGTGACAGGTTCCCTTTTAGGACTTTACTTTTACATGTAGAAGAAAAGTTATTAGCTACACCAGTGCTGGGAAATAATCTAGGTTGAGTTTTTGCAAGCCAGGTTTAAAGTCCTCCGGAGGTACCATATCTATATAGATTAAACATGTAGTAAGTTCAAACAAATTGAGCTTGTAAACTTTCTCGCTCACATAAAGCGGGGTTTCCTTTCTAGTTATATGAGCTCTTCTGCTCCCGGTGGCAAGGCAGAGCAGGGATCAAAGCTTTGCATACAGTGCTCTGTGATCTGTAAATAGAGAGGAAAAGCAGTTGCCCATGTGTTGATTGGCAGGTGTAGGTTTATACTGAAAGACATAAATTCACTTTGAATCAAGTTCAAACACAATAATGTTACAGCAATGGCTATCCCAGTGAAGCCAGCATTAATAGTCATTGCTATAGAGTCTGTGCAGACCATGTGCACTGGCAGCTGTAGCAATGGACGCTGTCCGACAAATCCACAAATGTATCTGTAACGTATTCGCCAGTAAAAAAAAGTTTGAGGTTCCTCAGTAGTTGATGACACAGTTTCATGCTTTCGAGGCTACTTGAGTCTCTTCATCAGGTATCTTTTAAGACAGTATCTGAAGAGTCACATGCTTATACACCAAAGTACTAATGAAAAGCTTAGAACAAGAATGAACTCTCATCGCCACACAATAAATAAAGAAAGGAAAGATTTGCCTGTACCGAAACACTTCACAGACATTAAAGTATTGATATTAAAATCTCAGAAGGACAGGAGGATCTGGAAATACAAGTTCATGACAATGTTTGACACACTCAGGAATGAATGTGTGTCATAGATATGTCCTTCTACATCTCTTAAGGAATGTGCCGCTCAGACTTCTTGAGTTCATCGCATTCATGGACTGGATATCTATTAGACTACAACAGAACTTTCACACTGCTTATCTGTAAGTGCTCCACTAATTTACTGCTACAACTGTTTGTTTCCTCCTCCATTCATATTGATCTGTTTAACATCACTTCTCTCATCTACCTCATTACCTATGTATTTTGGGGTATAAATATATGAATTTGCTGGCACTATCGTGGGGTCTGGGGCATTTTATATATAGGGGGCAATGGGGGCCAATTTATGTACAGGGGGCATTGTGGGGACATTTTATATACGGGGCACTGGGGAATTTTATATACAGGGGGCACAATGAGGGACACTTTTATACAGGGAGAGTTGTGGGGGCATTTTATATACTGTTGGCACTATGGGGCATTTTATATACAGGGAACACTATGGGGAGATATTATAAACACTAGGTGCACTACAGGGTGGCCATTAGTTACTGGGGGGAATATGGTGGGAACTGTGAGGGCATAATATATTTTGTTTATTTTTGTTTGAATGTACCCTTAGTGGTGTTTTTTTCATGGCAATTTTTATGGGCCAGATGTTACTTTGAAGTCTATAGTGAATTATGAAATTTACTACAAACAAATGTCTTTTTTTTTTTTTTTTACTTAGCATTTTTGCAATTCTTGACAAAACACAGCATGCTCCCGGTATGGCTTTTTACACTTAGGCATATGTATAGGAATTGGAACGTTCATGAAAAAATGTCCGTTTTAGAGTATACAAAAAAAAAACGTTAATAAATCCACACAAAAAATTGTAAAAACATTGAGGAAGATTTATTAAGGCTCTGCGCCTTTTCGCAAGTGCCGTTTCGCAATTGTGAATTTTAGCCTTCTCTGACGGTCTTGTTACTTTGGGTGGGAGCTCTGTGGCCAATATTCGCCAGGCTGGATCATGGACAGAGGAAGATGTGATAAATTTGATAAGATTGGCGTACACAATGCTGGTCTTTATAAATCTCCCCCACGCCATTTTTTAGCATAAAAAAATAAAGTACAGTACAGAACTCTACTATCTCCCGAACTTATTATGTCTATAATTTTATGTTCTGTAACTGCTCTGAGAAATTTACTTTTAAACCACATGGCCATGGATGTAGGTGTTTCAGCAGCCTTGGGCTGGAGTTATTGCAGATTGAACCAGCTATACATATAAGGGGTATTTGAAGGACAAAGTATGAATGTGCCTGATCTTGCAGACCTTTGAAAAGAAACCAAGTGAAAATTAGAAAAAAAATATCTCCTAATGTTGAAAACAGTTTCTCTTCTCCTCTTCTTTATTATGTAAGCTCTGGGCACGTAGAAAAATGTTGGATTTTTAGGTGGCAGGAAAGTGTGAAATAAGACCCATGCCGTGTTTTTGAGCTGCAACTTGCTCTTGTTAGCACAGTTTGTAAAAGGGCGTAAGCAGGTACCCTTATAAAAAATGGATGATCTTTTTGGCCTCGGGTGGTATGCATGGCTTCCCAATCTAGGATGGTGGAAGGAATCAAGTAGACACAGTTGTAACTTAAACAAGGTATAGTTTTTACTTGGTTCACGTGGGATAAAAAGCTGGCTGGCTTGTGTTGCACTCAACCTCCCTGGTGTCAACACTCTGGCTCTAGCTTCCTCACCAATGTAGATGGCCTTCTCTGCACACATCACCACAGAAACCTTTCCTTGTGGCACAGTATCCGTACAGTCTCAGGTGCTCCCACTGAACAGACACTTATCTGTAACGGTATCTCTGCCTTGCAACCCTCAAAGTCTCTTACACAATATTGCTTACAGGCTGGCTTGTCAATGTTACAGGCCCCAGTTCCTTCCAGGATGCACAGAATAGGGGGCTTTTTCTACCCCTCAGCCCTGGCTCCAACTCTTCTGTGGTGTTTGACTTCTATTGCCCTAGCAATTGTAAACTTCTTTCCTGTAGCAACCACCTCCACTAAATCCTATAGAAAAATACACTGGATCTGTCTCCAGCTGCAGCCAACAGCTTACTGGTCCATTTCCAGTCTCATACTGCACATGAGGCATTCATAGCACCCTTATTTATGATTCCATTTATGTGCTTTCCCTTCAACCAAAGACCTTCCTGTGGACGGTCTCTCCAAGAGCTCAATGCAACACCAAGATCTCAGATGCTTATTAGGTCAGCTGATCAGAAAGGTAATTCTTGTGTTATCAAACTGTGGTAGTACAATATGTAATCTCTCACTTCAGTGTAAACTTTGCAATGTCCATTACATCCTACATAAGGTGCATGACTTTCCTATAACGTCAGTAAGTTTTCATGGGCTGCCCATGACGTCATCATTCTATATTCTTGCCATAGTCTCATACATATCGATGTGTGCCGTGGAACTTTGTGCCTTTGGATTTACTATATGAATGGACACTTGATCTACCCTGATACACTTTATAAAACTATTAATATGTGAGCTGCTTCTGACCCACAGAGCATATCCTGAATTAGACACCATTGTAGCGCACACTACCTTTCGATCTGTTAGGTCTGAGTGGTTTTCAGCCTCTTGATGTAAAGAAGTATGTTTCTGTCCATTGAGAGCAAGCAGAGTCTTTTAAATGGTAAAAACATAAACACAACTAAGTTGTAGTTTATCTTTCTACAACGATTGCGCTGTATGTGCTGTGGAAAAATACTTCATCCACGTTGTGGTTCCTAGTCCTTCCAGATGAATTTTGACCCCTTTTGCATTGCTCAGCTCTTTTCCCTCCGGATGAAAAGCTGACACTGTTGAGGACATATGAATCATGAGCAGCATACCTTCACTGGCTACATCTGCTTGAGTTGCAGACATCATAGTTCTAGAAATACACCCTCTGATATGGTAAAACTGTCCATAGCCACATACGTAACAATTTTCCAGGCAAAATGACCAATAACGAATTTTTTTTAACAATCCATATATGATGAAGAATAGAAACTACCGCACATAGTGTTGCTCATTGATAGTAGGATTTTATTCGATATACGGCATAGATCGTGTAACGTTTCGGCACACAGGCCTTCATCGGACCCTAGCCATGAAGAAATAAAATAGAGAAATGTCAAATTTAAAATGTCCTTTTGTAAAATATGACAGAAATAGATATATACATAAACTAAAAATCCATACATGAACAAAAAAATCAGATTAAATATGCAAAAAAAAATAATAATAAACAAGATGGCTTCTGATCCGTTGCCATCTGGATTATGTATCTTGTCAACCCGGTTCAAGGACAGATGTCCAAGGATAATTACCTGATATCTATATATAGATGGGTACAGTATCAGGGAAACAAGAGTATGTCAAATTGGATCGAAGGTACTCACCTCTACCGCAGGTAAGAAGAAAAGCAATTGATACAGGTAGATAGCGGGCGCTGCTTTACAGGTATGTGGTGATTAGCTAGTTTAAAAATGGCGCATAATGCTGAAGTTGAGTTGTCCAGCTAATAAAGGGGCGGCCACATCATGTGATCGCCTGGCGTGTGCTTGTGCATTCCACAGACCTTGAAGTGGTGTCCATGTGGAACGCATAATGTAATAAAGGGGTGCGCGGACCGCCAGCAAACCATGCCGATGTGTATCAGCCGCCGGAAGTCCGATGTAAACTAAGGATGACATGATGCTAGAAAATTGTAGCGATAAAGAATGGAAAAACAGAAAAAGAATTAGAATACGAGCAAGACAAGGTAGAGGGGATAGAAAAATAGAAACAAGGATAAAAATAGGTTAGAATAATGAAGAAAAGGAAAATAAGCAATAAAAAATGAGTATGAAAATAAAAGTGAGGAGAAAGATAGAAGCAAGGAGAAACTAGAATAATAGGGAAACGGGGAATAAGTCATGGGAAATGAGTATGAAAATGAAAACAACAAAATGATGAAATAATAAAAATAAAAGTAAAATAATAGTAATATAATGGATATTGTAAGGATGTATGTAGAAATAACACCTATGTGGTGGACGGAAAAAATAATGCAAAAATCACAAAAATTGAAAATCATTAAAAAATCTAATGAAAATAAAATATCAAAGTAGATAAAAAGGGGTTAGATGAACATCAAAAATTGAGAAAATAGATAAAAAAAAAGAAAATGAGAAAAGTACTCAGAATAAATAAGAAGATGAAAAATGGAAATAAAAGTAAACAATGATGGGAAGAATAAAGAAAAGAAAGAAAAATGGTGATGGGGAGAATAAAGAAAAAGGAAAAATAAGAGAAAAGTATGACAGATAGAGAAAAAATTACCCAAAGGATACCATAGTGCGGCAGTAGGAGTGGTCCAATGAGGTTAAAAGGCCTGTGAATGAGAAATATTACAGGTTATATCATTGCATCGTATAATAGACATGTATTTCCATAATCTCACAGGAAAACCTGTATTTTATATTCCCTGTTGAGCCCTTTTGGCGTGAGGCTCTGTAATGTATGGATCCAGTAGGCCTCTGGTATTTTAAGTTGCTTAGATCTATCACCTCCTCGACGACGTGGGGGGATTCGCTCAATCACCTGAAATTTGACCTGTGAGATGTAATGCCATGCCTGTTCGAAGTGTGCCGGTACAAGTAGTAGGAGGTTTTTCCTCCATATGGTGGACTTGCGCCGACACACTCGTTCACTGACCTTTTGTGTGGTCTCGCCTATGTATACCAATCCGCATGGGCATTTCGATAGGTACACTATGTAATCTGAATCGCATAAAAAAAATTCACGAATGGGAATAGCCTTGCCCGTGTGTGGGTGACAATGTAAACAAGGAAATGTGCCATTGTGCTAAGAATATTAGTCTGGGCATCTGCCAAGAGGAACCCTCCTCCGCTCTCACCAGTAAGTCCTGTAAGTTTTTGTGTCTCCGATTACAAGGTAGAATGTATTGGCTGAATTCATCAATGTCGGCGTATGCCCTATGAAGTATATGCCAGTGTCCACGTATTATGTTCAGAACCTTTTGGGCACATGGGTGGTATGTGTGCACAACAGGGTTGTTTTGGGTTGTTGTAGGGGTTTTGGCCTAGCTTTAATGGTTCAGTTGAGAATGTGTGGTGGATAGCCCCATTCTAGAAATCTGGTTTACATTTTATTAGTGTTGAGCCCTTGTTGTTTCTTCCTGTACTATCCTGTGTACCCTGTGTAAGGGTACTTTCACACTTGCGTTGAAGGATTCCGTCAGGCAGTTCCGTCAACGGAACTGCCCGGCGGATCCATTAAAACGTTTGAAAACGGATCCGTTTGCAGATCCTTTTCACAATTTTATTGAAATAATGGATCCGTCTTTCTGTTGTCATCCGTAAAAACTGATCCATTATTTATTATTTTACCATTTTTAAAGGTCTGCACATGTGCAGAGTGGAAGAACGGATCCGTTAATGTGTCAATTTTAAATGTCAGATCCACCTTTAATACATTTCAATGGAAATTAATGTCGGATCCGTCATTCCGTCAAGTGTTTCCGTATTTTTTGACGGAGATAAAAATACAACATGCTGCGCTTTTATCTGCGTCCAAAAAACGTGAAAGGTCTGAATTGAAGACAAACTGATGCAAACTGAACGGATTGCTTTCCATTCAGAATGCATTAGGATAAAACTGATCATTTTTTTTTCTGTTATTGAGCCCCGAGGACTGAACTCAATGACGGAAAACTTTGACGCTAGTGTAAAAGTACCCTAATTGGGAACCTCGTAAAGCTTTCTTAGTATTTGGAGGGTGGAAACTGGTGTAGTGCAGTAAATTATTGCGATCTGTTGGTTTTCTTGTATAGATCAGTGGTCAAAATGCCATGTTCATCTTTAGTGACAATAGTGTCTAGGAAACTAATGGATAGTGAGTCATAATGGAGAGTGAATTGCAGCTCTGGATAAACGGGGTTGGAACCCTACATACAGAACCCCCAAGCAGTGTGTGACTTAGAGTATATCTTCAATCCATATATGATGTAATAACTTAGGGGTCACTTAGCTCCTGAGATCACCATCTTCTTGGTAAGGCTA
>JAKVIS010001333.1:0-36070 GCA_033119425.1 Bufotes viridis
AAATGAGGTGTTAGCAGAGGCCCAATGGGGATGGTAGTCTTCATGGTGGATATGGTCCTTCCCAGCACTCCCCGGGCAGTGCCCAGTGAATGGAGGGCGCACCTTGATTCCCTCAGGGCACAGCCTAGTTTTCAAAAAGGTCGCAATATCTCTCTCTTTCTCTCCTTATAATCCCTAAATCTCAGTATCTCAAAGTGTGCCACTACAATGACCAGATGAGGGGTATAGTCCTATAGAAAATGGCCAATCTGCCTATAAATCATGCCTGGGTAACTGAAGTTCTCCAACTCTCCTGTGCTATGGAGTTAAAATCTTTACTCAGCTCATCTCAACAGTCTTTTTGTCATGCATCTCCTTTGACTGGCTGCTATACGCTTCAAGATAATCTCAATTGCTTCCTCAGAGGCTTGTTTAAGGATCTGTTAAATTTCCTTGCTCTGCTTTTTGCTTCCTCCTCTGTCCCTCTTTCTATCTCAGCTATCTTCACTACTAAATCTAAACCACTCTCTTCCTAAAGGGAGGAGCAGCTTCACCTAGCAATTGTCTTCAAGGTCAGTTAACCCTGTTTGCATCCTCTACAAAGGCAAATTATGCAGTGGACTGCCAGCAACTGCACTTGTGTCACCATGTTGTACTCTTTAGTATTGCATAGGCTCTGTAGTCGCAGCAGTCGGCTTGTCAACTTTACCTTTAGTGCAGATAAAAGATCTTTAGTGAAGATATTGGAAGGCTTGTGTAAATGCTAGTAAAGCCGGTTGATAACATCTCTTCCATCTGACAGACCCACTGTATTTTTGCAGAAATGATTCATCAGAGTTTAAAACATTATAGATTGCAAATGTCCTTGAAAAATTAGCTTTTGAGGAAAAAACGGATAGTAGACAGGTCAACCCTAAAAAATCATATAACTAGGAGTTATCTAGTTCTTATAAATATAAAATCATTTTCATTTATATAGTAGAATGTTGGCACCATACATGGAAGCCTGTATTACGTCAAAGCAATATTGCTAGAGGCTGGGATTATATCCCGTTGGGCTATATACTAAAATAAACAACATATAAACTGCCATAAAATACCCTGGTTAATGGTGTCTGCTTATATGGTTATTAGCAGGTCACTCTAACCTATAAAATTACATTTTAACTAACATTGTTATATTAGGAAAATCGTCTCACTTCAGCAAATGGCATTTATCATGTAGAGAAAGTTAATACAAGGCAGTTACAAATGTATTGTGATTGTCCACATTGCCTCCTTTGCTAGCTGGATATATTTTTATATCACATTATACACTGCTCGTTTCCAGGGGTTATGACCACCTTGCAATCCAGCAACCCTGCAGGGTGGAAAAATGAATCAAGCAAACAAAAGAGGCAATTTGGACAATCACAATACATTAGTAACTGCCTTGTATTAACTTTGTCGACTCTACATGATAAATAAAGATGAGCGAATTTTTCAAAAGTTTGATTCGGCTGATCCGCAGCAATTTTTTTAAAAATATTAACATTAACATTTTTTAACATAAAAAAAAAAATGAAATTAAACTTACCACCCTTATTTGCTCGTGACGGGCCGCCGCCGCCATCTTGCTTGAAGATCTGGCACAAAATCTTGCGCGGCGCGAGATTACGTCTTCATGCCGGCCGACATGGTCGACTCTTTGTCGACTCTACATGATAAATAGAGATGAGAGAATATTTCAAAAGTTTGATTCGGCTGATTTGCAGATTTTTTACCAGGCCAGCCGCTGCCATCTTGCTTAAAGATCTGGAGCAAAATCTCACGCAGCGCGAGATTACATCTTCACGCCGGCCGACATGGTGACGCCAAACATCATCACGCACGGGATTTTGGCTGAGATCTCCAATCAAGATGGCGGCTGGCGGCCCGTCACGAGCAAATGGAGGAGGTAAGTATGAATTTTTTTGTTTGTTACACTATTACAGGATAAATCGATTTGCTTACACGAAGTATGAGGAAATCGGCTTTGAGGCGAATCTAATTTATCCTGAAATTTGGATCGAATTCCACTTGTGTGATTCGATTCGGTCATTTCTAATGATAAATGCCATTTGCCGAAGTGAGACAACCCCATTAAAAAGCCGTAAAAATAAACTTGGTGATTCTCAGTGTTCTCACCCCCTATAACAAATTCTTCTTATCTAAAAACATTAGGAAAGAAGTTACAGCCTCTTAGTGTTATATTTAGGGTTATTTCAATGGCTTCAAAAATAACAGAAAGTAGTAAATGATTAAAAAGCCACAAAAACAGAACGTATTTCAAGAATAATGCTGAGTGTCAGTTACACAATATTTTAAGTCAGTTATTTATTTATTTGTAATTCAAACAAATACCGTTCAGGCCAGTTCTTTATTATACAGCTGCTCAAAACAATGTCTGTTTCTTGCAATCAGGGTAAGGCTAACTTTATATTTGCGTTTAGATATCCTGTACCCCGATTCAGCAGAGGATCAGGCTACCAGATTTCACTGTATCCGACATTGCTGGACACATTCACACATAGCCGGGCCCTGTGGGATCCATTTACTATAATGGGATCTGGTAAGGATCCAGCATGCCAGGTTTCCGGTATAAGTTATGACTTTCGGCCAGACAAAGAATGCTGCATTTAATGGTTTTTGTCTGGCCAAAAGATGGCACTTATGCCAGAAACCAGCTAGATCTTATCATAGTCAATGGAGATCTAGTGGGGCCAGCTGTGTGTGTGCAACCGTATCCAGTAATATCGGATATTGTGAAATCCAGTAGTCTGATCCTCTGCCAGATCAGGCTATTGGATTTTAAAACACAGATGTGATCCTAAGCCTGTCTGTGCTGGTAAACCATCTACAATCACTGGTTATAAGACCACTGAGCCATTCTATGTTCTATGTGGTTATTCATCATACCTTTGGCTCAAGCTGTCTCTGTCGCTTCCTGGTAGTCCTCCTGTGCCTCACATAACTCTGGGTCTTTCCTACGTATAGGAGTAGGTGTCACTGTATAACACCACACGTGGTCACATAGCCTAGTTGCAACTCAGCCCTATTCAAGTCAATGGGCTGAGCTGCAATACCAAGCATGTCGGTTTTTTGCAACTTTTTAAATGTCATTTCGACTATGTTGGTTGCTACTGGCATTTTTATGCTGGCCATGCCGGGTTTCCAAAACGGGGAAATGGAAAGGAAAGGGGTGGCCATTGGCCTTGGCACATTTATGATTATTTACGCCAGTAACTGGAGTAAATCATGACTGATATATAAGGCAGCTCCGAGCTGCAATAGATTTAATCTCACTTAAAAATCTATACCTTAAAATGCCCAGATATTACTTGATTTAACACACCCCATATAATGGTAAATTATCATATAAATTAAATTAATTAAATTAAATAATAATAATAATAATAATAATATTGCAGTCACAGTCCCTTAAATAACCAAATGCCGAACCTTAACAATAACATAGCTATTATAAACAATTTATGGCTAGTGGTGAAGTTGTATAGATGCACATCTGATTATACACTCTCTAAGATGGTAATCAGTGTATACAATGGTCATTTCTGGGCATTGGCGGATCCAAGGAGGGTGCCAGGGGGCAATTGCCCCGACCCCCCCCCCCCAGAATGTGGGCAGCAGTGGCGGTGGTGGCAGGGCGCAGGGAGATAAGCGTTCTCCATAGCTATCTGTATCGCCGTCCTCAGGACAGCGATACAGATGGCTGTGCTGCGGCAGGGGAGGCAGAGGTGTCTCCCTTCCCTATTCCTCTGATAGGCTGCAGACCTTGAGCCGGTAGCCTATCAAAGGCCAGTGCAGGCGGCGCAGGCAGTGAAATGACGCCATTGTGCTGTCTGAGCAGTACAGAGCGGGACACAGGCCAGAAGATGCCTGCATCGCATCGCATGTAGGTAAGTATAAGTGTTTATTTTTTTATTATTTTGGACAATTTTACTGGCACATGGAATGGGGGGGGGGGGGAAGGAGGCTGGCACATGATCGGGGGAGTGTCACATATTACTGGCACATGGGGGGGGGAGAGGAGAGAGTGGCACATGATGGGGGGAGAGTAGCACTTATTACTGGCACATGAGTGGGGGAGAGGAGACTGGCACATGATGGGGGAGAGAGGAGAGTGGCACTTATTACTGGCACATGAGTGGGGGGGACTGTCATATGAGTGGGGGGGGACTGGCACATGATAGGGGAGAGAGAGAGGAGAGAGACACTTGTTACTGGCACATGATGGGGGGATAGGAGACTGAGACTTATTACTGGCACATGAGGGGGGAGGGGAGAGTAGCACTTGTTACTGGCACATAATGGGGGGAGGGGGAGAGGAACTTTTCACTAGCACATGATTGTGGGACATCTATGGGGTCACCTCTTACTGGCACATTATTGGGGGGCACTATGGAATGGAATAGCCTTCCTACAGAAGTGGTAGATGCAAATATAGTAAAGGAGTTTAAGCATGCATGGAATAGGCATAAGGCCATCCTTCATATATGATAGGGCAAGGGCTATTCATAGTATTCAGTATATTGGGCAGGCTAAATGGGCCAAATGGTTCTTATCTGCCGACACATTCTATGTTTCTATGTTTCCACTGAGGCCACAAAGAAGGAGTATTTTAAATGGGGGCTCTGTGTGGTACTAGTATTATCAGGGGGTTTATTTGTTTCTGCAGTATAATATTGGGCACCACAGAAGCACAGTATTGGGGGTAGTAGGATGAATTGTCCAGAAGATAGGAGGATGATGGAAAAGTAGTAAACTGAGGTTTTTTTTTGTTGTCAAAAAGCAGAGACGAAAACTGGTGGTCTGGTCTGCAGGTCTGAATGGAGAAGATGAGGAAAAATACATCTACATCAAAGGAGACATTACTGGATGTAAGTGGTAAGTGGGGCTGTATTTCTTTAGTGATCAGAGCAGGAGCGTATCGATTGCCGGAAGTGCACCTCCGGAGACCAGGCTCTGGATCCGCCACTGTTTCTGGGCCATTGTAAGTTGAAACAAGACTCAACATACAATGCTTCAGACTCAGATCCAACTCATCAACATGGTCATTTCAATAGAAAAACACTTAAATTGGTTGTCTAGTAGCTCTACTATGGTACAACATGTACAATACTGCCCCCTGTGTGAGGAAGGATAAGCTGTTCTTTTGGACACCAGTTGAGAGGCAACTCCATTTTATGTATTTCTTTTTTTTGTACATCTATGTACTATGTAAGACACTGAAGAATCTCCTGTCATCACCTTAGAAGGTGATATACTTTTCTGTTGATGTTATTTAAAACTTAACTTTTTCTTATTTTGGGATGATATTTCTAGTCTTTGGAACCAATTACTAGCTGTGTATTCAAATTACAATGGTTTCAACTTGCAATGGCCTGCCTAGAAATAATTAATATTGTATCTTGAGGGACCACTGTATAATCCACAGTAAAGTACTGTAACTATAGTTGCCAAGAACAGAACTTTAGCATTTGATACGCATATTGCTGCTTTACTCACAATTGTGCCTAAAGGGAAAAATAGTGTACTTCACCGCCCTCAACAGCAATGAGTGTGATAGGGATTACAGATTTTACATTTGTAACTTGCGTCATAATCTGCAACATGTAATACAAATTAAGGTACTGAGCTAGATAATGCGTCTCACCATCCCTTGAAGTTTTACTACAATGTTGTACTCTGTAGTTTCCAATCTGTGGTGCTGAGCCTTGTAGTTCGGGCTCCGATGTCCGCTCCTGTGGAGTGAAAGTTTCATGCATGAACTGTCTGTAGTATAGAACGCCAGTCCTTAGTGGCTTCTTGATTTGAACTGCTTCTGTGTAGGTTATATATTATAATTCAATAACAGGCACAGGAGAATACCATTGTATTAAGAAAGTAGCCCTGTCATCTACATTACTGGTCAAATGTGTTTTGAAACTAGCTTAGTTCCTTCATCAGAGGTCTGGCCTCATCATAAATTAAATGCCTCCTCTGCAGTGCAAGTCCTATCAATACTGGTGTAGCAAATGCCATTCTTGATAAATCAGGGTCAAAATTACTATGTGGGAATGGTGACAGAGGGGATAGTGACAACAGCAGCAGTGGTAGTGACAATAATTGCCCCATTAAATAGTAAGGAGAGTGGCAGCAGCAGCAAAGGCATTAACAGTGACATGAAGTTACACGGGGGAGTAAACCTGTCCGTCTGATGCATCAACAAAATGTACAGGCGGTCTAACATATGGAGCATGGAGTAGAATTGTTGCATATGAGGTGATGCTGGGGAACAGCATTTTGCCTTTGCAGCTCAAGAAGGGCGTGTTTTTCATGGTAAGGGTGGCTGAAGTGCATGCACAGTTTCCTGGACATTTATAACAGCTGTTGCAGTTCAGTGGAAGACATGAGGAACAATGTGCCATGCAGGGAGCATGGTTCAGCCCCCCCCCCCGCCCCTCCCCCTCCCCCTTTCATGCAGTGCAGACAAAATATTCTTCCCATGGTAAGAACCACGTGAAAATGCCTAACTTTGCATAGGTTACATGCTGGAGGACCACTGTGTACTTATAGGGAATGGTAAGGACAAGGTGGAGGATGAGGAGGCAGAGAAGGACCTTGGTGCAGAAATCCCAGCATTACAACATGGAGGCGGTATTGCCATCACCTGTCCAAGCTGCTGGTGTGCCTGGGACGTGACAACTAAGCATGGTGTTAGAGGAACCCACTGATTCCTGGCTCTGTGTATCTGTTGTCCGCTGGATGACAGTGCCAGCTCTGGCCTGTTGCTGTGGCTGCTACCACCACAATTTTCTTCTGCTGCTACTTGTGCCGGCTACAGCAACATTTTTGCCACTGCCTCTTCCTTTGGAGGCCCAGGCAACTGTCTGTCATAGTGTACAGTAACTGTATCACTAAAATAATGGATTAACTCTGAATGTTGGTGCACTGCACAGTGATGTGCACAGCGATATATGACACCTGCTTTTAAAGCTGAGGCATAGTAACTGTATCACTAAAGTAACAGATAAAACTCTGAATGTCGGTGCACATGGCAATACATTATCCCTGCAGTCTCCCTGCACAACCCTCTCCAATATTCATCTATTAATCATTTTCAACAACACTGTCCTTAGCATATGAGCTCTTGCCACGTCTCTCCCTATGGTCATCTCACAGGACAATGGGTGAGACAGCACAGGATGAGGGTTTTATAGGGCTGTGACATCACAGTGGATGGCTATCTGTGAACCGACTGGCTGCATGGCATTAAATGCCCTCAAATGCTTTGCTTCGCTCAGAACTAGTGATGGAGTTACGTACATGGTCGCATTGTTCATCAATTTACAAAATACTGTAGTGTAAATATTTCACTGGCCCATTGTAAATTCTATATCTGAAACCTTGAAGAGTCAATGTCTGCAAAACATCAATGCAATTGAGTTACCAGAAAATATTCACCAGCTGATATTTTGCTTGATTTTTTTTTTCTTTATATACACAAACAAAATTATGGGGAAGGACTATTTACAAGCGTAAAACATAAGCCCCACTCTAATTTATGTAATAAATTCCACCCTTTATTCTAATTTTTCTATTATTTATGATACTTTATTATATATTCATCGTATAGCGTCAGGTCTTAATCACACATCAGTGATTCATATCTGTGTGCTGTACGTGTTCTTCATGGACAGTCTGTGGATTCATTGAAATCTTTGGAGGTCATTTATTATCAGATATATGCCAAATTTTGGTGTATACCTGTTGCAAATTTGGTCGCAAGGGTCACAATAAAAGAGGTTCTTTTTGGGCTGTTTAAGTTAAAAAAGGAAAATCCTACAGTGCAGTGTTTTATTATACACTTGTTACCATGAGCAGCCCTGAGATTACACTTAGCTATATATGATATTGACACTTTCACATTACTAATGCTGTCTCGGAATTAAAGAGCATGAAAGAGGTTGAATACAGTCCTAGGAGACCTCAGAGTGTCATACATGACTTTTCATAGTGATTGGGGCACTTTTCATTTTTTCGGACCAAATCGAATCTGGTGGCTGACTCAACCGAATGGGACCTGAAATGAAATTGGAAATTTTCTAATTTGTAAAAATTTATAGAATTGTGTTCAATAAAAAGTTGCCAGTTACTCTGAAAAAGCACTGACACACATTTTAAGCATGGACCATTGGGGAAAACTGTTCAGATTTTTGTATCCATAAAATAGACATGGGCGAGTGAATAACTCTTAAAATGGGTTAGTTTATTGCTTTTGAAATGCAAAATTACTGAATCTACTAATATATTTTATTGTTCAAATCTGTGCAGATCCCCCCTATTTCAGACCACTATTCTGGTCCAAGCAGCTCCATGCAATAGTTCAATAGCTATGCAAGCCTCCTACTGAGCAGCAGCAGAAATGGAGAAGGAGGCTGGCTTAGCTACTGAACTGAGGCACACAGCCCCCTTCATCATATCACAGACATAGCATATGCTAAAACTAGCACAAAAGTTGGTTATGTGTGGATTTGAATGATATTTTAGCAAGTTCAATTAATATTCAAAGAAATTAGAGAAATTTAAAGAAATTAGCTTTGCTTCTAAAAAGATAAGAATACTAAGCCTATCTGATGCCAATATAAGTAAGATATACAAATTTTTATATTTGTTTCACAGGAACTCAGATATGCTTTGACTGGACTATAATGCTCCTCGTGCATATTAGGTGGTTTCCATAATAAGATTAAGCGCCACCAAAGCGCCACCAATCAGCTAACCGGGGCTATTTTCTGTTCAAACACTCAGAACCCATGTCGTTTGGGAAGGAGAGCTGACTTGCATGTCTCACTCTGGGAACTGTAATATTGGGACATTCAGTACTTTTGTGCTTTTGGATGAAGAACTGGCTTGCATGTTTCAGTCTGAGCAATATTACACATAGTCATCTCTGTTTTTCTAGGACAGGAGTAGGCAACCTCCAACACTCCAGCTGTTGTGAAACTAAAACTCCCAGCATGCATACTTGCTCTGCTCTTCTAACTCTAATACAAATGAATGGAGCATGTTGGGAAATGTAACACAACAGCTGGAGTGCCAAAGACCCCTGTTCTAGGACTTTTTTCTAAAGAGGCATTCAAGTGTTATATATCAATTTTCAGTGTCATTGGAGCATATTCTAGTCTTAATCAAATTCTCTGAAAATATTGGTGTATCAGAAACAAAACAAATTGCAAGAAATTTGCTAATCTCTAGTACATAATGTTGAACCTAAATAAACATGATGTTAAAGGGCAGATCTTGATCTTAAATTTAGATTCAGAAAGACCTTGTTGCTTCAATTTAATGTAGAAGGGCTATTGATTATTCACAGTGTTCACATGTTACTATCACATCCTATTATGCTGCATGCATTCTTGTAACAATAAATGCTGTGGTTGTGACACACAAGCCACAATATTTCCTCTACATTGTATGGACATATTACATAACTCCAATAAACAGAAGTATAAAGCCAGTGCTACTATACATAAAACAGAAATGTAATAGAAAGTATTATGTCTGCTTGACTTTCCTCCATTAAATGTAACAAACACACAGATATAACTCACCACCTCTCATCTCTTCTGTGCAGGCAGTAATTCTCTGTTGAGTTTTGCAATAACCAGGGCTGCTCTTGTCTTGATTTTAACCAGTTTTCTCTGTTTAGCCTCAAGAGTAATCTGGTCTGCTCTTGTGATGGTGTATACCATTCCACATCCTTGATTTTATCCATGGGGCTATACAGTGCAGATAATGAAGGCTGAGGGAGAGCACTAGCTTTATAACCTGTGATGTGCTGCTGAGGAAGCACAGGAGAAGCAGCAGCAATACATTGTTTAGTCATACTGAGACTATTACATTTACAGCCCACCCCTGCAAATCACATTTATAAAAAAAAAAGAAATAAAAAAGTGTACAAGCATAAGCAAAAGGAAACACAGGAGAATTGCTATAATATAAATATATGATAATAAACAAAGACTGTTGAGGGTGGGAGAGAGGGGAGAATGTGCTGGGAGGGGAGGAGTGCTCCTAGAAGACAAGAACAATTGTATGTAATGTATTCATTTTTTAAGTCATTGGTTGACTTTCCCAATCAAAGCAAACCTATTATTGGGAGGAGAACATTGACAGAGAACTCTAAGTGCTAAGTGGGGCAATGTCATTATAAATGGATAGGGATGGTGGAGAGTTTAAATACAGGAATGAGGTGAAAGGAGGGACTACAGAAGGAACTGAATGAGATAAGTGGAGGGTCTGGAGTAGGAACTGAACTCCTCCTCCACACCTGAGAGCTCAAGGGAGCTTTCCAGAGTCCTCAGTGCTGAATGTCCATTTCTCTGCTTGTAGCAGGAGATGCCTCCTCGTCCAGGCAGTGAACGCAGCGCTCACGGGAGCTGTCCACATCTCAAGTGCTGATTGTCTCTTTCCTTGCTTGTAGCAAGAGCTATCCCCTCTCACCCTGTTGCTGAAGTGTTTCTTCACATCTCATCACTGAGTTTCCTTTGCATCTTCCCTGGAAAATACCATTCTCTATCTACAACAACAGACCTTTAAAAAAATTTAAATTTCTTTAAGAAATGTAATTTAAGAAGGAGGTGAATGGTGATTTATCACTTGGACATTCAAGATTCATTTCCTTGGTTGATATTTGGGACTATTGACTTGGCACCTAGGCTGAGAAAGTTTCCTGAAAAGAAACATATCTCTTAGGTCCTGCGATGCAATATTGGATGATTCTTATAGTTTCTTTGTCCAAATACACTAGAAGAATCTGCCTTCAGGAAGAATCATTCAGTTATCATAGTTATTGATGTCCAAGTCTATAATCAAGTTTAAAAATCAATTTTCTGTCAGTTCTGAATGTAGAGACTAAGTTTGATGGTTTCAGACTGGCTTCAGATGTTATTTACACCCTGTAGCCTGATAAGTCACAGGGGTTAGTATTTAGTTGATGCTCCTTCACACATACTCCTTAGAGTATAGATTGACTTTTCTCTTACCTGCGCTTGATCACATTGACTATGGAAACTCTCTAGAACTACAAGAACCAGAAAGTGGATCTAGCAGTCCCTACCTTTTAATGCATTATTCTTGCTGAGTCTTATGGCTTGAAGGTAAGACGATATTTTTCACAATAATGAATTTCAGCAGGAAGCCTTCTGTAAAAAGCACTTAGTCCATGACCATATCTTAACATGTCTTGCTAATTTAAAATAATTGCTTTTGAAAGCATGGACCAGCTCTGCTTGGCAGATGAGCATTCAAAGTAATATTTAAAGTCCTTATTGTAAAAGAATATATTACCATATGATGGTGCATAGACTGTTAGAACAATGTAGACTACTATGTCCAATATTTTACTGTGACCAATTAGTAGATGTTTGTAGTAGCAAAAAGATGACTTAATTTCTTGACAACCCTTCTAAAAGGAACAACCAGTGTAATTGTAATGTCTACCATGTCTGCTCTTTATTTTAAGTCTTGTAATAATTCTCAAGGTTTCTTGGGAAAATCTGTTTAACATATGGTCATTTGAATTATCTTATGAATCGTGGCTCATAGTGCACACATTATATAGCCTCAGTGCAAACAGTGCACTGCAGGCAGGAAAGAGTTAATTTAAAAAAAGAAACCATGGAAATGCATGCTACCAGGCTGTGTTGGGGAAAGGATAACCCCTCTGTTAAGCATATAGACTTCAAATGAGAGGCAGCAATTAACTCTTCAGAGCCCAGAAGGCTGTATTATAGAAGGACTGTGTTGATGCTGTGTGCATGCAGCTCTGTGAAAGTCGTGTTTTTGTGCTTTTACTTCATAATTGGCATATTAGGAATAAATGGTGAAAGGCATAGATGGATATTTAGGGGGAAAGGTACCTTATGTATGTCAGTAATTTTGTACCTGATGGGAAAAGGTCAGAGGCGGCCAATAAAAGAGGTTAGCTTAGCCCTTTGCAAGTACATACGGACACCTATGAGAGCTTGAAATATCTGATTTATGGCAATTTATTATCCTTAAATTGGTACAGGGCATCAGTGATTCCACTTTCTATGATTCTCATTTTTCTGCTACAGTATATAAGGTTTTTACCTTTGATTGAAAGTTGCAGAGCAATGGGGTTGAGTTGATGCACATACACATAGAGCCTGATATTGCCACAGTTATGATAGATAGATAGATAGATAGATAGATAGATAGATAGATGTCTAATTTGGGTCCTTACTGTTTTGAAATGTGTTTTCTCTGTTTTATTTGATAATGTGTAGACTATTGAGGGTTAATGACCAATGCAAGTCTATCTATGGCAATATACCGTAAGAACTGATAGCAAGATATACACTTTAAAGTGGACATTGCTTGGTTAAATGGGCCATTTGCTTTGCACAATTGGCAAAAATCTGTAAATCACAGCCTATCCTGCTGCTGGCTCTCTCAGTGAACTGGTCTAAACTATGATGGAACCAGGCATGAAAGTGTTCAGCTTCCCTACAGCGCCACCACAGGGAACTTGAAGCATTACGCTGTCTTTAGTGAAATTAAGTCCTCCATCATGAGAGACATTCTTTGTAGGGATTTTGTGCTCTGTAGTTTTAACAAATGAGGGTACTGATTAGGGGATGTGGTCTATAAAACCAGAAATCCCCAGAATGTTACAAGAAATTAAGCTATCTTACCCATACCACCCCTTGCAACTTCCCCAGAAAACCCCTTTCAAACGCTCCATGCAACTTTTAACAAAAACAAATTTTCTCTTTTATTATTATTATTATTATTATTATTATTATTATTTCACTATTTTATATATTTTCATTGTCACAACTTTTCTTATCAGTAGATGTCTACTGGCAAAACAGATGCAATTCAAACTCTCTACTACCGTGTTTCCCTGAAAATAAGACATAACCATAAAATAAGCCGTATCAGGATAAGTATTTGCGCAATATAAACCATACACCGAAAATAAGACATAGTGATAGGCGTGGCTAAGCGTACCAGAGCGGAGCAGTAAAATAGACGGGAAGCCCTTCTCATCTGCCCCATCGTGACAACTGCAATCTCGGAGGTGACCGAAGAGGTGTGGGCGGCCCCATCAACAAGGTCGGCTCCCCCTGTCAGGTCCCGGTCCTTCTGTGTTGTTGCCAATGCACTCCGAGCTGGTTACATGGATAGGAGCTGCTTATTTAATGAGAGCTCTATTGCTCGACATGAAAGATTGGGGCCAATGGTTCTAAAGGAAATCGAGTGGCAAGAAATTCAGGATGGAATTCTGGGTTTGAAGAGTTATGACGATGTTCCAGAAAAAGACAACTTAACTGTATTTGAATAAATGCAGATTGTTGTACCATACTTAAGAAAAATAAGACATCCCTTGGAAATAAGGGTACTTTCACACTTGCGTTATTCTTTTCTGGCATAGAGTTCCGTCAAAAGGGCTCTATGCCGGAAAATAACTGATCAGGCATATTCCCATGCACTCTAAATGGATAGAAATCAGTTTGCATCAGTATGCCTTCAGTTCAGTCACTGTCAGGCGTTTTGGCCAGACATAATACCGCAGCATGCGGTATGATGCCTGATCAGTAGCCGGAATGTCGCATCCGGCATTAATTTACATTGACTTGTATTAGTGCCGGATCCGGCATTGCGAAACAACTGAAGGACGGATCTGTCCTTCCGGTCTGCGTATGCGCAGATCAGGAAAACTGTTAAAAAGAGTGCAGGACGGATCCATCCATCTGCATGACAAGCGCAGGGACGGATCAGTTCTTGCAATGCATTTGTAGACGGATCCGCATCCGGATCCGTCTACAAATGCTGTCAGTTGTGACACTAAACGGCGGATCCGGCAGGCAGCTCCGACGACGGAACTGCCTGCCGGATCACACGAACGCAAGTGTAAAAGTACCCTAAGCCATAGTGTGTCTTCTTGGGGAAAAATAAATATAAGACAGTGTGTTATTTTTGGGGAAACACAGTATTCCTGGGTCAATATATGAGCCTCTCCAGAGGTCAAATTACATTGGAAATAATCTGGCTTCCCCTACTACTTTATGAAATTGTTCATCTTGTAAAGAACATATTAAAAGATAATCATCTATAGTAGGATTAACATGGTGTCTTAATGCATAGACATAGATTTTATTGCCAACTTTGACTAAGTTTTCCCCTTGACTACATGAGTTTCATTTGCTTAAAGGGAAATTAGCCAGTGTGTGCGAGTGTTTGAGGCAGGGATTTAGAGAAATGTAGGGAAGACTTTGGCAAAATAAATAAAAATGCATCTAATACATTTATTCTTTCAGCAAGTGGAACATAACACTTCAGTTACATAAAGGATAATATTAATGGCTATTTCCAGTGATGTATGCTCTACTCCACATAGCCATGGCTGGAATCCATTCAGAGTTAGTAGGTTAATGGGAATCTGTCAGCATACTAGCAGGTCACTTATTTGCAATGTCCCAGTCATTTCCTTAGAATCACTACTGAGCTCCTCCAGTTATACAGTAAACAAGTTTGGGTGTCCTAATTTTAATTAGCTCCTGGCTGTATCTGACCCATCCCCCATCCCCACACACAACCACAAACACCCACACACCATTGACTGCTATAGGTACAGAGCTGTCAATCAGCAGCAAGAAGAGCCAGTAGCGCATGAATATAAGAACTTCAGAGCTCAAGCACTGTTTTGACTGCTTTGAGTCAATCCAAGTAAGTAACCGAGAGTTTGGTTCAGAGTATATATTACCAGTTCCCCTCAGATAGAGCAACATAAAACTGGTGACAGATTCTATTCAACTGTTCAGTTCAGGAAGGTAATGGAGTCCTCCGATCTATTAGGTGGGGTTGACTGTTTTGTCAAACACAGATCTTGGCTCTGAAAGACTGTCCAGTGAAATCTGTGAGAAGCTATAAATATAAATAGGTAAATTGCAATGAGTAATTACAGAAGTGTTGATTGTCCATACCCTATATTTTCAAACACTAGGTAGAGAGATTGGACTTCAAAATATTATTGGACTTCAAAATACTGGGGAGAGCACATTGTCCCTTGTTGCTGGATGCCAAGGAGAGGACCATTAAGGCACTATGCCTTGCCTAGGGTGTGGGCACCAAATGTATTATTTCATCTAGGACATGGTGGAAATTAGGTTTCTACACCAGCTGGAGAGCCACAGGTTGAAGATCACTGACTAGTCTAAGTCTATTGAGGTTTTCGTCATCCTCTGGACCAACCAGGATATATGAGTAGAGATGAGCAAATTTATTTGTAAGAATCAATTTTTCTCATCAAGCAGAGTTCTGCACCTGCAAAGGGGATGGCTGAGATGGCATGCCCTGTCAATCAAAGGGGAGCATCCTCAGCTTCGGGTATACCCTGTAGCAGGTGCAGAACTCTGCTTCATGACAAATCGATTCTTACAATTTGCTCATCTCTGTATAGAATGAATTTTAGTCTTGTTCAACCCACTCTCTGTAACTCACTTAACTAGAGGCATACAGTATGATGCTATACTCAACCCCCCCAAGAAAAAAAAATGCGTATACTGAGGAGTTTCTAATGTCGTTTTTTTTTACTCTATGTGCAGTGACCTGTTTTTAGTAACACCACATATTAGAATATATACCTTGTAATTAGATTTTTATTGTTTCTTTTACTCTGAAAAGCATGGGAAAAAATTGAAAATCCTTGGTAAAATTTGTCACTTGTAGAATATAATTGGAAATCTTGTGACACATTGTTGTCACTACAATGAAATATTTGTCTCCATCACTTTACATAATCAGTGACATGCTAATACATGTCACATAATGACTAATTTGTACAGTGCCATGGGAAAAGAATTCCACAGGTTTTAATGGTTTTTCATAATTTAGCTTCTTATTTATTTCTTCATCGCTATGAAGAAGTTATTTATTCATGCTCATGAATACTTTTTTTCAGAAGGCGTTTTCCATATTCTTGTGACTCTGTTTGCCCAATCAGTTATACATTATAAAATATGATTACAAGCAACGCTTGAGAAATACCATGTAAGGTCGAAACATTGCACTATTTTGGTGAATAAACTACAGCTTTATATTGACGACTTGAGTGTGCTGAGGTCCTCTTTTATACTATGGGCGCTATGGGCACTATGACTTGTGTCTATTTTGGGGTCACCCACCCTGGCATTGCAAACAGTGAAAATTGTGTGCTTTGTCAGGGTGGGTGGACCTAGAATTTATAACAGACACAGTGTAACCTGAAGTCTAGGGTTTGCTGCTGCGGTGGTCAGTGGGTCTACAGAGGTTCTGAGCAGGTGCACTATGCTCCCATGAATGGTCAGCATCTGTGCCCTTGATGGCCCCCCTTCCTCAGCGGGTATAGGGCAGCCATTCCCCCATTCTCTACTAGCTACGCCTCTGAGGCTGCAGGAGAACAGCTTGCATATTGGTATGGTATTAAAGAGCACCCTCCAAAGAAAAATGGCAATATTGGTCTCTCAGTTGTGAGGGATGTCTTTATCCACCCTTTCCAAATTAAAGGGGTATTACTATCCTGGCTACTTACTGCATATTGATAAAATATGTGATAAATGCCCTATAGGTGCAGGTTCCATCCCTAGAACCAGTCTCATGAACAGGGCCTCCTTGTGACCGGACAGCAGGCTGCACATGCACAGTCACCATTCCATTCAGAATTATAGGACTTCTAAAGATAGCCAATCCCCATAGCTGTGAATGGACAGGATGCTGCACCTGCTCAACTTTCTCTCCATTCACAGTAGGACCTTGTTCTTGACACAGAAGTGGCCGTCTGAGGTGGGACCTGAACCTATTGGACATTTATATCATATTCTATCCATATACCATAAATTTGTAAATGGGAATACCCCTTTAACTTGGAATATGCAAGTAACAAGATCCTGGACGACAACACTAATGACAGCCATAAGCACACTTAATGTATAGGCTTATCAATCAGATGCCGGGTGTCTTCTGAACTTGGATGTCATACAACCATACCTTTGACTAGTGTCTGTTATTGGTGGGCTGCCTATAACTATAACTTCGATTAGATAGGTAACACAAGTAAAGCTGGCCAAGTATACACTTTTTTAGATGATTTTACTGCTATTGCTTTCCAAGATTGGCCAAGTGTGTATGAGATCTCAATAGGGAGAGGGGAGCAAACCACTGCTAGATGCCTCTAGAAACTGCTTATCTCCACCAAAGGATTGCAAAATTTTGTAACGCAACACGTGACACTTCTTTCCTCTGATATCTTCTATCGGTAGGAAAGTCAGAACACTGCATTAGATATGAAACAGTGAGCTAGTCCCATCTAAATTGGCAGTTTTGGTCCAAATTCATCTAATGTGTATGGTCACCTGAAATGGTTAGATGATTATTTTCATACGTAAGTTGGCATCAGAAAGCATTGCTGCCCATCTATGTGGCTCCCCTGGAACACCTTTACACTGTCATCAAAATGTTGCTTTTCTTTGGCCCGTTGTCAATCACTACATCTATCTCTGATTATATGCAGCAAAAGGGAAATATTTCGATTTTTCCAACTGCTTTCAATACGGAGAAAGTTAGAGCTCCATAAAATTGCTTCACCCGCTGCTGCCTCCAGTTCATTAATCATCAGCAGCTGATTAGTGAAAGCTTATTATTGCATTCACCAATGCATCTGCAGAAGTCAAGAGTCTGCAGGAGGATGGAGCTTACACTCCCCCTCTAAGAAGTGGGGTCATCACAATGATAAAGAAGCTTGAATGTCCCATATGTCTTGAAGAACGTATACAATCCATGGGTGGGGGTTGAATACTTTTTGTTGCTTAGAGAACCCTTTTATTGTGCTTCCACTTTAACCAAGAGCTCTTACTCTTCCTTTCATCCTGAACATACAAGGTCCACGTAGGTTACACAGTTTACTAGGATGACTTTATAAATAGAGCACTGAAAGTTGTATATATTCCAGGAACTGTCCTTAAAGGGAACCTGTCAGATTGAACATGGTGGGCTGAAGGTGACATAGTATAGAGCAGGAGGAGCTGAGAAGATTAATTTATAGTTTTGTGTGAAAAGATTCAGTAAAACTTGTATTTCATTCATTTAAACTCCTGCTAATTTTGGGCTTTGAAGTCCAGGATGCGGTCCAATTGGTGATTGACAGTTATCGCTGTATATACAGTCATAGACGGAAGGCTGTCAATCATTGATAGGACCGCCTCCTGGACTTCAAAGCCCAGAATCTTTTCCCACAAAACTATGGGGGTCCTTTATCAAACTGGTGTCGAGTAGAATTGGCTTAGTTGGCCATCGCAACCAATCAGATTCCTTCTTTAATTTTTGACAGCCCCTCTTTGGAAAATGAAAGGTGGAATCTTATTGGTTGCTGAGGGCAACTAAGCCAGTTCTACTTTACACCTATTTGATAAATGACTATATTTATATCAGTCTGCTCAGCTCCTCCTGCTCTATAACATGCTGCAGGCAGATTATTTAGCATTTTCATGGTGAGAGGTTCTCATTTAGTCCTGATTGCAGATGAGCAAATCAATTCTAAATGAGTCAAATATGTTACAAATCGGCAAATTGGCAATTTTTTAGTGTAGTGCATTATTAAACTGATCATTACTACCATTCATTTTCCCACAGCCATGTATGTCACCATCCCTTTGACATTACTAATGTGGTCTTGGCATTAAAGAGCTTGAAAGGAGTTGGATACAGTCCTAGAAGACCCCAGAATGTCAAACATGACTTTTCAGAGCAATCAGGGCCCTTTCTATTCAGAATGAATTCTTTGAATCTGACAGCAGATGCAACCAAATCAGATCTGAAACAGATTTTGGAAATTTGCTCATCTCTATTTGTTCTCCCGAAGTTCCTTATCAGGATATATTTGGAATGTGGGAAGAAATCAGAGTATCCGGAGGAAACCCACGTAAACATGGGGAGAACATACAAACTCCATGCAGATGATGTCCTTGGTCAGATTTGAACCTAGGACCAACTACAGGTACTTGCAATGCTAAGATGCCCAGATATACTGTAGCTGTATAGAGGTGCACAAAGCGCAGACACCATTGGGGATCCCTTATACATCTCTCAACCATAGGATCATATTTAGTAGATTTGGATAATGTTTGTTAGTAGAAGCAATGATTTCATATTAGAAGCCTGTCATTGTTTCTTATGGCTAGCTTTCCATGTTACTTTTTAATAAATGTCCTCCTTACTAAGTATTATATTTATGTAACTGTTAAGTTATATTGCATTTGAAGCTGTGTCTGGTTTCCAGCAAGTGGTGTAGGTCTGGCAGAATCCTAGAGACAAGAATGGAACTAACCATTTGATTCTTTTTTCCACCTCTGGGTAGATGTGGCCTGATCTGCTTCCCACCAAGGGAGGGGTTTTTCAGGTAGCTGTAGTTAGTTGAAGTTGAAGTCCTAAGGGACAAGACATGGTGCATTGAGGGGATTCGTTATCAGGAACCTGGGAAGCAGCTCCTAGAGCACCCTGGTCCTTGCTTTTGACTGAACTATAGACTTCATATACATGAGAGGGAAAACGGGCAAGAGACACCCTACTCATTAAACAGATAAAAGACGTAAGACAAATAGGAACCAAGAGAAGCATTAGGACCAACTGCCGCCACCTTTTGCCCTGCTGGTACCAAGTGGAGTGAATTCCAACCAGGTAAAGGAACGTTAACAAGTTAATTCGTTAAACTATGTTCAAGTTTCCCAGTCTGGACTTCTTTGTCTAATTCAACTCAATTATTGCAACAAATGCAATGCTGGTGAAGAACCTAGCTGTAAGTTAATAGGATATTATGAAATATACAAAAACAGAGTTTCTTTGGTATTTTTCTTCACTTGCCTTGTTTAGGACTATTGTATTTTTTTCAGAATGCTCTGGATGCATTTTTGGGGGTATTTTTGCATAGATTGCCTTCCATAGTTAATAAAGGCCTGACAAAATGCATGTCAAAAAAGTATAACCAAAAATCTAATGGAATTCCAGTAAAAAATTCCAACCAGATATTTCTAATAATATTAATACAATTAACGGAGTAATCAAATTAATAGACATCAAGGACAGACGTGTGTTATATAGGAGGAAAACATGGAAGGGATTGATGTACATTTCATTTGGACGTTGTTCTATTTTTTCCTTGTTGCTGTTTTAGGTCAGGGATCAATTCAGCAACCCCCCACACTCCAGCTATTCTGAAGCTGCAACTCCCAGAGTCCTCCTTTCACTTCTATGAGAGCTACAAGAACAGCAGAGTGAGTGTACATACTGGGAGTTGTAGTTTTACAGCTGCTGGAGTGCCAATGGTTGCTGAGGACTGGTCTAATCAGTGTTGTCAGTGACAGACTATGCAGGAACACTCCCGCAACTGGTAACACCCAGCTGGACCTTTATTCATAAACAGGAATAATAGAGGAATGACACAACGAAAGGATGTTCTATGAGTTGTATGAAAATATAGTCCAGAATTGCTATTAGCCTCTGGCAGAATGTTCCTATGTAGTATTCATCATGACATGCTGGTTTTGATGCACTGTATTCTCCACACACTTTGACATTTTTGACATTTACAGAACTGTAGTGCACAAAAAAAAAAAAATTCTTCCCCACTGAAATGCTCTATTAAGCAATATTGTTCAAATGACTTGCTTGGTCCATTAAGCCCTATTAGCCTGCAGAAGATGCATAATGTATAGTTAATAGAGTACAGCACATGTAGACAATGGTATCAGCTGTGTGCAGCTTCACCCGTCATATCAAGTGACAAATACTACTGCTACCACAACAACGGCAATTACTATGCTGGTATTATCCTACTAATCTATCTATCTATCTATCTATCTATCTATCTATCTATCTATCTATCTCTATCTATCTATCTATCTATCTGCCTATCTATCTTTTTATCTGTCTATCTATCTGTCTATCTATCTATCTAATCTATTATCTATCTATCTATCTATCTATCAATTATCTATCTATCTGTCTATCTATCTGTCTGTCTATCTGTCTATCTATCTATCTATCTATCTATCTATCTATCTATCTATCTATCTTTTTATCTGTCTATCTATCTGCCTATCTATCTTTTTATCTGTCTATCTGTCTATCTATCTATCTAATCTATTATCTATCTATCTATCTATCTATCAATTATCTATCTATCTGTCTATCTATCTGTCTGTCTATCTGTCTATCTATCTATCTATCTATCTATCTATCTGTCTGTCTGTCTGTCTGTCTGTCTATCTATCTATCTATCTATCTATCTCATCTATTATCTATCTATCTATCTATCTATCTATCTATCTATCGTCTCTATCTATCTCATCTATCTATCTATCTATCTATCTATCTATCTATCTATCTATCTATCTATCTATCATGTCTATGTTGTATCTTCTGTATCTGACCTCATGCTGTGCCAGGATGGTCACGTCTAACACGATCTGCATCTATTTTACTGTATGTTTGCTCCTTTGATGCAGGTGTCGGTGGTGCTAGATGTAGCTGACCTCTCTAAAGCCTGATAGATACATGGTTTCTACACTGCTTCTGAAGAGCAGAGAAGTTCATGTGTGTCTTTAAGTCTGATCTCTCCCTCTTTAGCAGCTTTCTGAGCTTCCTAAAAGAAAACAAACATCTATCTATCTATCTATCTATCTATCTATCTATCAATCTATCTATCTATCTATCAATCTATCTGCCTATCTATCTTTTTATCTGTCTATCTGTCTATCTATCTATCTAATCTATTATCTATCTATCTATCTATCTATCAATTATCTATCTATCTATCTGTCTATCTATCTGTCTGTCTATCTGTCTATCTATCTATCTATCTATCTTTTTATCTGTCTATCTGTCTATCTATCTATCTAATCTATCTATCTATCTATCTATCTATCTATCAATTATCTATCTATCTATCTGTCTATCTATCTGTCTGTCTATCTATCTATCTATATGTCTGTCTGTCTGTCTGTCTATCTATCTATCTATCTATCTATCTCATCTATTATCTATCTATCTATCTATCTATCTATCTATCGTCTATCTATCTCATTATCTATCTATCTATCTATCTATCTATCTATCTATCTATCTACCTACCTATATTGTATGTTGTATTTCTGTTTTGACCCCAGCTGTGCCAGGATGGTCACGTTAACACGATTTGCATTATTTTACTGTATTTTTGCTCCTTTGATGCAGGGGGGTGGTGGTGCTAGATGTAGCTGACCTCCTAAAGCCTGATAGAAACATGGTTTCTACACTGCTTCTGAAGAGCAGAGAAGTTCATGTGTGTCTTTAAGTCTGATCTCTCCCTCTTTAGCAGCTTTCTGAGCTTCCTAAAAGAAAACAAACATAGTGAAAAGTAATGGAATTTAGGTCACTGCATACAGTACTGGCATATTCACCCAGGATTGGAGCCACCCACTGCTTCTGAGAGAAATACATCTAGCTGCTCAGCTGAAAAAGGGAATAATATGGCTGAAAGAGATTTAAGGGAATCCCAAAAACCGCCAGTTCCTTTAGAGTAATGATTGTACAAAGAAGCACAGCTATTATGCATAATTTCTTGAAAACATATATTATACACATATTATATCTCATATCTGTCTGTCTGTCTGTCTGTCTATCTATCTATCTACCTATATTGTATGTTGTCTTTCTGTTTTGACCCCAGCTGTGCCAGGATGGTCATGTTAACATGATTTGCATTATTTTACTGTTTACTTTGTTGTGGGGGAGGGGGGACGGTGGTGCTAGATGTAGCTGAGCTCCTAAGCCTAATAGAAGCACGGTTTCTACACTGCTTCTGAAAAGCAGAGAAGTTCATGTGTGTCTTTAAGTCTGATCTCTCCCTCTTTAGCCGCTTTCTGAGCTTCCTAAAAGAAAATAAACATAGTGGAAAGTAAGGGAATTTAGGTCACTGCATGCAGTACTGGCAGATTCAACAGAAGGGAGCCACCCACTGCTTCTGAGAGAAATGCATCTAGCTTTTCAGCAGAAAAAGCGATTAATATGGCTGAAAGAGATTTAAGGGAATCCCCAAAAATGCTAGTTCCTTCAGAGTAAAGAATGCACAAAGGAGCACAGCTATTATGCAAAATATTTTGAAACCGCATATTATACACAGATGTGTCCTTTGTTATCTTTTCTCTTAGGTTGACAAATCCAGGGTGCAAAGGGACAAGTCTTTAAAAAACAAAACAAAATATGATTTCACGATACTCTAAATGAAATAGGAAGCACAGCTCAGTTCGAAGTGTAGCGGCCATGCCAGGTTACCGCAGCCCAGCTCCCATTCACTTCAATTGAAAATGAGCTGCAGTAACCCAGTAAGACCACTACGGTTTGAACGGAGCTGTGCTTCCTGTTACATTCAAAGTGCTGGGGACCACAGGAAACATCTGATCAGTGGGCCCCAATGATTGGATATTGATGGCCTATCCTGAGGATTGGTCATCAATATCAGGAGCCTGGAAAATCCATTTATACTAAAATGGTTATTTTGGATTATAACAAAGTGGTGCTATTATTCATTGCTTGTGTCTAGCATTGTAGCTGAATGGTGCTGCTGAGCATCATGGAATGCAATGGTATCTATCGTTCTCTTTTTCTCTGTAATAGCTACAATTTAACAAGACATTGATAAGCAATCAATACGGCAGTGGGATAATACATGTAATGCCTTGGTTTATTTTCACAAAAGACTTACCAATGATGTCCAAAAATAAGATGCATTGGAGATGGTGTGCACATCCAGGCACTGTAAACTATAAAAGCCGCTCCAATGTGTGATGCAGTAAATGTTACAAATGTGCTATTAACTCTGCATAAGTCCCTTTATAAAAAAGTCAGATGTCTGGTTGAGTATATGAAAAGCTTCAGATATTTTTCCAGCATTCCCTTGGGAGACGATTTGATAACACTATATGTATTTTTACAGTTTTTATTTTTAAAGATCCTCACTAAAACCTAAATCGTTTTCAAAGCTATAAACACCCAGTGAATTTCAGGAATCCTTTGTAATCGAGAGACACTCAGAAGACCTCAGGCCATGGAAGTAATTGAATACAAACCTAGGGCAATCAATAAGTAACACAAATATCCCATGAAAGCCAGTAGGTGGCATCTTCAGCCTGTGTAGAAAACACAGCATCACAGAGTTACCAGACCGTGTTTGACATGTTATCTTTGTCAGTAACCATTTTTACTTTTTTAGCATGCTACGACTCAATATCCATTTTATAAAAAGGACATCTATTGTATAACAGTTAGTAAAGCAGAGGATCCCATAAGTGCTGTCGCACATAAGCGCTTAGTCGAAAACTTTGATCGTACACTTAAACCATCCACCAGAGCATGACAATTTCACCATAAAATTACCTTCATTAATAGTTATCAAAATTGTTATACTGTAAAACTACTGCATTTTTCAGCCTATAAGACGCACCTAAATTTTAGAGGAGGAAAATAAGAAAAAAAGAATAATTTTTAATCAGACTTCGGCCTCATGCACACGACCTTTTTTTATGCTGTCCGCAAAAAGGGGTTCCGTTGTTCAGTGATCCGTGTCCGTTTTTGCCTTCCGTTGTGTTTCCGTGTGTCTTCCGTTTTTTTTAGTGGACATGACCCAAAAGATTTTACCAAAAGACAGGCTGACAATTTTTCCCAAGTGCCTGCCAAGGGATCCGCAAAAAAAACGGACACGGAACGCGGATGACACACGGATGGCCATCCGCATTTTTTCACGGACCCATTGACTTGAATGGGTCCGTGAACCGTTTTTCACGGACAAGAATAGGACAGGTTATATTTTTTTGACGGACTGGAATCACGGACCACGGACGCGGAGGACAAACAGTGCATTTGCCGAAAAACTGAACAACGGAAACGGGATCAAACAACGGTCGTGTGCATGAGGCCTTCAGCTCAGAGATTCAATTAGACCCCCAATGTTAATTAAACATCAGATTAGACCTCCAATGCTAATAAGACCCCCAATCAGAACTCAGATCAGACCCACATGTTAATCAGACCTCAAATCAACTTATCTCCCCCTCCTCTGGGATCCGCTCCTGAGATTCAGCTTCTGCTCTTCCTGCTGCGCTGCGCTGTACTGTGACCCAACATCACACAATGTGAGGTTACAGAGTGCGTTGACATCCTAACGCTGTGTGCAGGTCACAGCATTGCATGCAACCCAGCAAGACCAGGAAGCAGTGAATACAGAGCCTACACAGGCAGTATTCGCTGCATTGGGCAGTAGCATCAGTAACCGGCTGCTTCAAGTGTGAGAAGGAACGCTATCGGAAGTCATTCCTTCTTGCTGCTGTTAGGCTGTACAACCAACATTGACCCAAGCGGAGATAGACTGCACTCATCGCCTACAAGTGCCTGTTGATCTCATTCCATATAGAGACTGAATTCTATTAGCTATGATATATATATCCCTTATTTTGTTTACAATTTGTATATGTAATCTACTGTCACTGTAATGCCTTTATTTTGGAGTTTTTGTACCCTCTGTACTGCATGGTGTGACTATTAATGGATTATCTTATATTATAAGACATACTGACAGTTTTTCCCCACGCGAAAAATACAGTAATACGTGTTCTCTTGTGTTATAAAAAAAAAGAAGAGAAAGAGTTAATAATCTCACTTGTTATTGTAATTCCCAAGCATTTCAACCACAAGAGAACTTCTGAAAAACAATCTCCTGCTGGAGACTGCTATTCTATCCCATCTCTACTCTGCATGTGCATCTCTGTTAAGGTGACAACTCTCACTATTGCTGTCTTCAAAGGATCTGTAGACCTTGGTTGGAAAGTAACTCACCTACTTGTGTTAGAAGCCATTGTTTAGTTTGCACAGGGGTGTAGATTTAGAGCGTGCAATGGTATGACCCAGGCCCTACTGCCTGAAGGAGTCCAAGAACATCTTTGCCTCCTCATAAGAAGGCCCAGTGTTATGAAAGATTAGGGGGGGGGGTTGTTATTAGACAGATTTTGCACTGGGGCATACATACATTCAGTTCATTTTACCAAAAACAGTTAACTGTGTGAATGTGATTGTCGGCTGCCAATGACTAGTGATGAGCGGCAGGGGCAATATTCGAATTTGCGATATTTCGCAAATATTTGGGCGAATATTTGCCATATATTCGAAAATTCGCAAATTCGTAATCTCCAGACATTATTTTCTTGTTTGCGTAAATGCGCATAAAAATTTGCATACATTAGCATAAAAATTTGCATAAACTGGCATTTAAAAGATACCTTTTAAATACCAGCTAATGCAAATTTTATGCTAATTTTGATGCCAATTATGACATTATTTTCTTGCTTGCGAAAATTTGCATATAAAAAATTTGCATAAAACGAATATTCGCAATTGCGAAGATATTTTGCAATATTCTAAATATTCGCGAATTCTCGAAATGCTGATATTCGAGATTAAAATTCGCCATTTGAAAATTCGTGATCAACACTACCAATGACTAGGGCAGCCTGGGACCAAACAATGACCCCTATTCCTGCTAGGTACGGATGCCTATTGTAACTGACATAATGCACAGCAATACAGTAATTTTGCTGTGTATTATGTGAGCATTGAAAAAAATCTATTAAAGAAACATAATTGCTTGTTTTCACATACAAACATTTAGGTAAATCAACCAATCAATCAAACAACTGTACATGGCTCAAATTGCCACATCCGTAATGATGCATGCAATAGGTTGTTGTAGTTGTAGGTCCCACCTCTGGGACCTTGTTCTATTTCCGGAACAGGGTCCCCGAAGTAATGGAGAGCGCACCACGCTTGCATGGTCATTCTTGCACGGTGCACTCTCTTTCCCTTTGGTGGTCTGTTCTGGAGATAGGAGTGGACCCCAGAGGTGGGACCCACACTTATCTGACTGTTGGCATTATGTTCCCAATGTCGGAGATGGGAATTCCCTTTAACTAGTTAATTTTATTGTGCATCTTTTATAGTGAATGCAATGAGAATGTTCGTTTTCCCAATAAATCCATGCTTAAATTGTCAATATAATTGTATATAATTAAAAATATTTTCCACAATGCTTTTTCATTAATAATTTATCTACCGTGCAGCTTTCCAATGTTCCGGTATTCGAAGATTTCCTTCTCTGTTACAATTGAGTATATTCTGTCTGGATTCTTGTAAATCCTCCTGGTTTTATCTTTTAATTTCCGTTTGGCTTTTGGCAGTTTAACGCCAGTGGCTGCCACCAGCTTCATTACATTACACCCCTCAGCCAAGCCAGCTTAAGGAAGTACGAAACCAGGGAATCAGTTTCAAGCAACCATTCCATTCATTGATTTGATCTTGGCTGCTGGAACTATAACAGATGCCTCAGTAGCTGTTTATAGGAATACAATAGTAAAAACCTTTCAGTCACAACATGGAGCTTTATTAAGATTCCATTATCTAGAGATTAGACGTTAGTCTTGCCAAAATTAATGGAGTATACACACCAATTGGTTATAATGTTAAAACCAACTGCCAAAATCTTGAGTTAACTTTCTCATCTTGTAAAGAGGTTATCCCCTGCAAAAGTGCTGATGCCCTGACATGATTTGTGAGGGAAATAAAAAAAAAAAACTGTTACCTGCTGTGATCATTCGAGTTCCTGTAGCGCATCTCCCTTCCCATCACTTCCAGAACCTGTCTGTCCAGACTTCTGGCATGGCATTGCTGCCAGCCAGAACCTGTTTGCCAAAATTTGGCAAGCAATTTGCTAACTGTGCCATGATCGTTGTATGGTCTGTTAGGGTGTCCAGTAATGAAATCGGCTGCAATGACTCAGATACTGCACACCTCAGAGATCAGCACAATCTCTGTCCTCTCCTCATGTGTTACAGCCATATCAGTGTCTGTAATAAAGAGAAAATTGTTAATAACCTTGGCAGGAATAAATGTATATCACATTCAAGCACAGATTTGGATTCCGCATCAAATTATCTATCAAATACAAATGGAACATGCACCGCTTCCAATTTAAAAAATATTGACTTGGTTCCAAGATGGTAGCTTTCAAAATGGCCATGGTGTTGGACATTGCCCCTCACTGTTTTGCCTCCTTTGCCTTAGCAACATGCCACACATAGGATAGTGTTCCCAACCACCATTTTCTATTGATGCAGGTGTCTCAATACTTTTGAACCACCCTGTACATAGTTATTAGATCTCCCCTAAGCGTCTAAATGAAATAACCCTAATTTTGATAATCTTTTTGGGTACCGTAGTTCACCCATTCCATTTATTACTTTAGTAACCCTCCTCTCAACCCACTCAAGCTCTGCGCCCAGATGTCCAGCATAAACTGCTGATTAGCATTATTCCTTGCCATGTGCATAACCTTCCATTTGTCAGTGTTAAACCTCATCTGCCACTTTTCTGCCCAACATAGTAACATAGTAACATAGTATATAAGACCGAAAAAAGACATTTGTCCATTCAGTTCGGCCTGTTTCCTACAAGTTCATCCAGAGGAAGGAAAAAAAACCTGTGAGGCAGAAGCCAATTTTCCCCACTTAAGGGGAAAAAAATTCCTTCCCGACTCCAATCAGGCAATCAGAATAACTCCCTGGGCCAACGAGCTAGTAGCTATAGCCTGTAATATTATTACACTCCAGAAATACATCCAGTCCCCTCTTGAATTCCTTTATTGTACACTAGGATGAAACGCGCATTGGGGCTGACGGGCCGCTTTTCTACACGTGGGTATCAATCGCTAGTACTGTTATATGTATATACCGCTCCCTGCATTTGTGCATCAGCATACTAAGTGTGATTGACTTGTCATACGTTAAATCCACTATTGGTATTGGTTTTTATCTGTTTATCGCTGCTAGACACAATTTGTCTTGACAAACCGGCGCCCATATTTAGGTTCCCGGCGAGTTAATTAAGACTGGCTATTTAGTCTTTTAATGTTAGTCCACAGCGACAGCAGTGTAATAAAATCCAGTTATGTAACTGATGGCCATTATTTGGTCCATGGGTTTAATACCTCAATTGAGATATCGGTGGAAACTTTCCTATGTATTGTTATAGGTTATACTATGTCATGTAATCCCTTTGCAGGGTTGGCTAATGTGATTATTATGATTGGATGCCTATGTGTGATAGCGGCTTTTCCATTGCTGTAACAAAGGGTCTTGTTTTTTAACTGCTGTGATTTTTCCATGAATTTAATACTATGTTGATAATTAATAAACTTTAATAAAAATTTGTGATTTATATATTTACAAAACGTGGATTTTTCTTTTTTGGTGGCTATTTTGCAAGTTTTTCTACGTATTTCATTGAGGTGCTGCGCTTTTTGGAGTTACTGGCCTTGGCAGTAGCTGCCTGACACTGGTTTTTGCAGCTTAATTTGCTGTTTATTAAAATTCCTAGATCCTTTTCCATGCCAGTGTTACCGAGTGTTTTACCATTTAATATGTACGGGTGACTTGCATTATTCCTTCCCATGTGCATAACTTTACATTTGTCAGTGTTAAACCTCATCTGCCATTTTTTTGCCCAAGCCTCAAATCTATCCAGATCCCTCTGTAGCAGAATACTGTTCTCTTCCATATTAATTACTTTACACGTTTAGTGTCATCTGCAAAAATACATATTTTACTGTGCAAGCCTTCTACAGAATCATTAATAAATATATTGAAGAGAATAGGGCCCAATACTGACCCCTGAGGTACTCCACTAGTGACAGTGACCCAATCTGAGTACCTACCGTTAATAACCACATGTCCAAGCCTCCAATCTATCCAGATCCATCTGTAGCATTATGCTGTCCTTGTTTATGTTAAAGGATAACTGTCGCATTTTATTTTATTTTTCCTATTGGATTTTGGTGATTAATATCACCTTGTTGGCCCTGTTTTAATTTTTGATTGTTTAATAAATAACCCCTAAAAGCCACATTTTTGTCCCCAGTATTAGCTATTGTTACCTGAGATTAAAATCAGGTTGCTAGGCTTCTTCTGTCTATCAGTTTGCTCAGAGGTAGACTGAGGATGCAGAAACAGGGACAGCTAGAGTAAACGTTGTAAGGGAATGGATAAAAAGCCAGGTCCTCCCTGACAGGTAATAACAGTGCTCAGCTGTGTGCACTTCTCCACTTCCCTGCGCTTGGCAGACACTCCCTTAGCAGTTCTGGAGAATGTGGCTGGAGCAGCCGGGGAAGGGAGATCTGCCGCCTGCTCAGTGTATAAACGAAATCATCATGTGGTAAGAGGAGAGCTTGGGCAACCCCTCTGTGTAGTAGGAGGACTACAGGCTTCAGCCAGACCTGGGAACTTCATTGCAAGACCCCCCAATACATTGCTGGTCTTCACTAACCTCACTGCAGGTGTCCTATGGATTAGCGTCAGGGCTGAGGGCAGTCATTTTAACAGAATAGTAAAATTGCAGTTTTGGGCAGACAGGTTGCTAAGGGCTGAATATTATTAAATATGGGGAAAGTAAGTCTAATAGTTATTGAATTAAGAATAATATTATTATTTTATATATATAAAAATTGATATTAAGGTTTAAATGTGACAGTTATCCTTTAATGCAGCGGCAGAGGTGTGAGAATGATGGTAATCACATTGGCAGTGGTCTTACTTCAGCACTCCCTAGGTCTGACACAGTAATGGATTATGGAGGTCTCCAGCCTCTTAAGATGTGGTGTGTCCTTGGTGTTGAAATTGTGACGAAAGGGCAGAGATACCTTGGGGTTAGAAATGATAAGGTTGTCTGTTGATGTTCAACAATCAACTAATCTTTACTGAAGCTTGAAACAATCTTTATTAAAAAAAAGGTACAGTGTTTAATCAATTGCTAAACAGGCTGATTTACAAGACCAAATTCAGGAGCTCTGTGCAAAGATACACTTTTAAAATAATCTATTTCAAAATTTGCATTTCAGCAAGCTTTATGACTGTCCTATATCTGTCCCTTAAGTATGACTGGGAGCCAGAAGTTTCTTACCCAGCTACTGTACAGCTATAGATTCCATAATGGCTGCTCAATCCTCATTAAAAAATAAATAAAAAAAATATTTCTCTCTCACTTACTAAATCTTTTCTGTCAGGTAAGCTCTTAGCCCAAGGGAAGCAATTTTTTTATGACTGCATTTTATTCATTTTGGGCTAAAAATAATTTTTTCAATCGGTCTTTATTAAAAATAGTGTTCTGTCACAAAGGATTAACTGTTTGTCTAGCTGTGTGAATCGTACTTTCACTTTGTGGCGGTCATATAGCAAACCTTATCTCTAAATTACTAAAACGTCATAAACACTTATTTAAGCCACATTCTTATCAGCAAGATAAAAATTGTGCTATAATGAGTGTTCAGCAGGTCAGAGATCAGAGATAAGGAGCCATCAGCTGAGCTGTCTTAATGAAAAAAGTAAGAATACAGATCCAGCTACTAGGGAACCTCAAGGTTGTACAGAGAAAGGGGCTCAAAAAATGTTTTTATAAAGACAAATTTAAAAATGATTTTTAGCTCAAAATGAGTATAATGCAATAATTAAAAAAAATACCCCGAAAGGTGTAAATAACCTTTAGGTCCGATCCTTCCAGCAACCATCTCCAGGGGAAAACATCAGCCTTCAGGTGTACATAAATTACAGAAAATCAACCTGCAATAAAAGTAAAACTTCAATACTTTAATACACCACTCATGACTGGGGATGAGCGGACCTGTGGATGTTTGGGTTCACCTGAACTTTGGGTCAAAGTTCGGATTCGGGACTACTGACTAGGGGATGTCCACTCTGCTTTTGTACCCTGCTCCCTCTTTTGCTGTGCAGCTGGTGCTGTGTGACTACCACCTCTTCCTCTAAACTGCACACGTCACTCCATGTGGGGTCTAGGACCTCATCATCCTCCACATAATCTTCCACCCACTATTCACCCCTGCCTTCCTTGCCGGTCTGCACATGCCAGAAAGCCACAGCAGTTGGCACCTGTGTTTCATCGTCATCATCATCATCAGAGACTTGTTGTGGTGGACATCCCATGTCCACATCCTGAAACATAAGTGGTTGGGCATCAGTGCACTCAATCTCTTCCACTTCTGGGGCAGGGCGAGGTGGATGACCCACGGAAACCCCCACCAGCAGAGTCATCAAAAAGCATAAGAGACTACTGCATGGCTTGGAGCTCAGACTGCTTGGCTGATTTGTAAGGGAGTGAGGTGGAAGACTGATGCCCATGGGCTGCAAGTGCCAACTTTGTGGTTTCAGCAGGAGACCGGATGGGAGACAAAGTGAAGGAACTGGAGGCACTGTCAGCCATCTAATCTACTATCACTTTTACTTGTTCTGGCCTCACTATTCGTATACTGGTCTTCGGGCCTACAAAATGACGCTGAACATCCTGTCGCCTATGTGCACCTGAGGAAGGTGTTTCATTTGGGCATGTAGCTGGCACAGATCGACCACATCCTCTCCCTGCAACAGGAGCTCCACCAGCACCACGAACAGGGCTACGTCCCTTATTTGATGCTCTCCTCATTCTTTGAGGTCACCCACCGAACTAACAGACAGATTAACTATATTAATTTCAGTGTCACATATGCAGTGCATGTGTGTCTCACACCAAAAATGGGCATATGTCACCTGCCAAACTAACAGTCAAATTAACTATGTTAATATCCCTGTCACGTATAAAGTGTACTTGTATCTCACACCAAAAATGAGTATATATCACCAACCGAACTAACAGACCGATTAACTAAATTAATTTCCCTGTCACATATGCAGTGCACATGTATCACACACCAAAGATGGGCATATGTCACCGGCCGAACTAACAGTCAGAGTAACTATATAAATTTCCCTGTCACGTATAAAGTGCACGTGTATCTCACACCAAAAATGGGTATATGTCACCGGACGAACTAACAGTCAGATTAACTTTGTTAATTTCCCTGTCACAGATAAGGTGCACGTGTATCTCACACGAAAAATATGCATATGTCATCCATCAAAATAACAGACGGATTAACTATTAGATTTTTGTGTTGGGGTACAAAAATGGTGCATTGCAACCACAAAAAATCGCTATAGATCACCCACAGAATTAACAACCAGATTTATTATTATATTTCTGTGTCAGGGGAGCAAAGCTGGTGTATTGCACCCACCAAAAATCATTATATTTACCCACAAAACAAATAGCCAGATTCCTAACACTTTCCCTCGCTTCAGCTGCCTCCTTACTGTCCCTGCACTACTCAGAGCTGATGGGCGGTGCTACACGTGATCCAGATTGTATAGAGGCTTGGTCAGATGATGCATCGGCCAATAACAGCCATACCATTACTAGGAATGACTGTGATTGCTTCTAAGTGCCCACAGCTTAAAAGCTTGTTGATTGGCTGCCCTGCAGCCTTTCAAAAGCTTTATTAAATGCCTGAACGCCGAACTCGAACCCAAACTTTTCCAGCAAAGTTCAATACGGACCCAAACTTTACAGTTCAGATTCGCTAAACACTACTGATGACCTGTTAAACAGTGATCCACTGGGTCACTGCATTAATTACGTTACATAGTTTAGTATCATTAGCATTAATACATATTTTACTGTGCAACCCACTTACAAGATTATTAATAAAAATATTGAAGAGAATAGGGCCCAATACTGACTAGTGATGAGCGGTAGGGGCAATATTCGAATTCGCAATATTTTGCGAAGATTTGGGTGAATATTCATCATAAATTTGACAAAAATCGGCAATGTAATATGCTCATATTGCGCGGCAATACAGGCATGGGTCACTTTTGCTACATTTTTCAAGCTGCTAGAAGTTTCCCGAGACTGGAGAAAATGGTTGGCAAGGCAGAACATTACAATTGCTGTATATGCAGATAGAGTGCTCCAATATAGTCACGATTGCGCAAATCAGCTATTAATGATGCCCATATGACTAATGACATATGACTAAGCTAACTTACTATCTAATGTAATGTGACAGAGGAAAGCACAGAGCACATCAATGGCACTGCTGTCTCTCCCAGAACTGCAAAAAACTGCAGAAAATGGCTGCTGGGGAGGATCTTATATAGTAAAGGGGTAGGCAACTTTCCTATTGGTAGCTAGGGATGTTGCTAAGCTCAGACAAAGACATTGCTGCCTTCTCATAGGCCCACAAGCAAGAAGCAGGAAGGGATCATGAGTTCAGATTAAAAAAAAATCTAGAATATTCGCAAATACATTTATAGAGCACTATATTCTAAATCTTCGCAAATTCTTGAAGTGGCGATATTCGCAATTAAAATTTGTGATTTGATATATTTGCGCCCAACACTAATAGTGACACCTGTGGTAACCCACTGAAGATGATGACCCAATTTGAGTGTGTACCATTAGTACTCATCATCTCTTTTCTATCACTGATCCAGTTACTTACCCACATGCACACATTTTCACTGAGTCCAAGCATTCTCATTATTATTATTCTCATTATTATGTACCAACCTTATATCTGGCACAGTATCAAAGGTTTGGGGAAAGTAAAGATGTATTATATCCATTGACTCACTCCAGTCCAGTCTAGAACTTTCCTCCTCAAAGAAACTTATTAGATTATTTTGACAGAACCAATCCATCATGCTGTGTTTATATGGTGTTATATATTTATTTTCATTGAGATAACCCAGTATAGCATCTCTTGGAAAACCTTCAAACAGGTAGCATGGTTAGCACAGTGGCTCAGTGGTTAGCACTGGCACCTTGCAGTGATGTGGTCCTAGGTTTGAATCCAACCAAGAAACATCTGCATGACGTTTATATGTTCTCCTCTGGGTACTCTGATTTCCTCCCACATGCCAAAGACATACATCTGTAAAGTGCTACGGAATATGTCAGCGATATATAAGTGAGTTCAAATAACTAAACAGTTTACCCAGTTTTACAGATGTTGACTTACCAGACTGTAGTTTCCAGGGTAATTTTTTGAATCTTGGCGCCACATTTGCTAAGCGCCAATCTCGTGGATCAAACCATCATTATAAATATCTTTAAATATCAGAAATAAGGGTCTGTTTATTATATTACTTAATTAATCTAGAATACGGGGGTGTATGCCATCTGGTTCAGGTGATTTGTCTATTTTAATCTTTTTGAGTGGCGCTGCACTTCTTCTTGTGTCAGACATATTTAATGGGAAGTTTATATTGACACTCAACTGCATTTCAGTTTCCTCAGTGAATACAATGGAGAAAAATTTAATTTAACAAATTTGCTTTCTTCTCTTTTCTCTCAAAAACATCTCCCTCATCTCTACTTGAAGGGCCAACATTTTAAGATTTAACTTTTATACTATTTATATAATTGAAGAACATTTTTGGGTTAGTTTAATTCCCTTTTTCAATGAGTCTCTGTCTTGGCTGCTTTTATCTGTGATTTTTACATATTCTTTTTTTTTAGAGTTTTCTACTGCTTCTTCACTACCTTCCTAATTTAGTAATTTAAATGCTTTATTTTTGTTATTTATTGCCCTCTTTAGATTTCTGTTTATCCACATAGCTTCTTCTTGCTTTCCTTTTATTCATTTATTTATGAGGTAAGAACCTCTCACAATGAAACTTTAGGATGCTTTTAAAACTATCCATTTTATTCTTACTTTCGAGGACATTGTCCCTGTTAGTGATGCTAATGGCCTCCCTAAGGGTACTTTCACACTTGCGTTGTGAGGATCCGGCAACGGAACTGCCTGCCGGATCCGGCAATCTGTATACAAACGGACAGCATTTGTAGACAGATCCGGATCCGTCTTACAAATGCATTGCAATAACGGATCCGTCATTTTTTTTTCTACATTTTGAAAGGTCTGCGCATGCACAGACAGGAAGAATGGATCCGTCAATGCGGTATTTTTAATCTAGCACTCATACATTTCAATGTAAATTAGTCCCGGATCCGGCATTCCAGCAAGTGTTCCTGAATTTTT
>JAKVIS010001334.1:0-35741 GCA_033119425.1 Bufotes viridis
GGTTGCTGCTGGTGCTCTCAGGGAGAGAATAGGAAACAAGCTTTGCTAAATAATATTTGATATCAGAATTGTGTTCACTCAGCGATCTACAACCCAGGGCCAGACTGGCCTACCGAGATACCGGGAAAATTCCCTTAGGCCGGTAGCCCTGACTGACGCACGGCCGACCGCATCCATTTTGGAAGTGCTCATTAGTACTGGAGGACCAGGAAGCAGTGAACGCTCTGTATTTACCGCTTTCTGGTCCTCGGCTGTCGGCTGTGCAGGGCTGCGCACAGCGTGACGACGCTTTGTGATGTCACGCTGTGCGGGCCAGTTCAGAGAGCACAGCCGAGGAGGAAGTAAATCTTGGGCGGCGAGGAGCGGCGGCGGGTCAAGGAGCAGGAGAGGTAAGTCGTTTTTTATTTTATAAAAAATTAGGCTGCTGGGGGCATAATATGAGAGGCATATATTGGGGGCTAATGAGAGGCATATATTGGGGGGCTAATGAGAGGCATATATTGGGGGCTAATGAGAGGAATAATGGGTGCTAATGAAGCATATGGGGGCTAATGAGAGGCATATGGGGTCTAATGAGGGGCATAATGGGGCTAATGAGGCATTGGGGCTGATAATGGGGGCTAATGAGGCATTAGGGCTGATAATGGGGCCTAATGAGAGGCATGGGGGCTGATATGGGGGTGATGAGAGGTATAATGGGGCTAATGAGAGGCATAATGGGGGCTAATGAGGCATATGGGGACTAATGAGAGCCATAATGGGGGCTATGAGAGGCATAATGGGGGATAATGAGGCATAAGGGCCTATAATGGGGATGATGAGGCATAAGGGCTTATAATGGGGGTTAATGAGGCATAAGGGCTGATAATTGGGGCTAATGAGGCATAAGAGCTGATAATGGGGGCTTATGAGGCATAGGGGCTGATAATGGGGCTAATGAGAGGCATGGGGGCTGATATGGGGGTGATGAGAGGTGATGATGGGATAATGGTCTACGGTAGTGTTTCCCTACCAGGATGCCTCCAGCTGTTGCAAAACTACATCTCCCAGCATGCCCTGAAAACCAAATGCTGTCTGGGCATGCTGAGAGTTGTAGTTTGCAACAGCTGGAGGCATTCTGGTTGAGAAAAGCTGGTTTACTGTGATAATATGAACAATGGGAGTTCTACAAAAGAGCTATTGTGGGGCAAAGTTCATATTCGTGTTTACACACTTGTTTTAAAATGAACGCTTTCCCCTTTTATAAACAAGTAAATAATGATGCTATGCTGTGGGGCTGGTATGCAACTTTTTCCAAGGTTGGTTTTTATCCACAGTCCAGCCTTGCTACAACCGTTTTGTTCTTGTGGGTGCAATGGCAGTTTTTTTTTAATGAGGCTAGTGACAAAGACTTTTATATTTCTGTGAGTGGTTAGTGTCGGCGGCCATTTTGTGCAAGAGACGTACATTTGCAGCTGCATATATGCCAGGGACAGTAATAGAATCTAGTCTTTTTCCTTCATTTGGCAAAATTTACCCATTTTTTATGTGCTCCTGCACTGCATATCTGCCAGGGGAAGGGAAAAATAATACTCTTACTCTGTTTGTGATGTTAGGGACATAGGGGGTTATATTTTCACATTTTGTTCTGTAAAGTACCCCTGTGCTGCATATATCCTTGTCATTAATTCTCTAAATACATCAGATTCTGGGTTTCTTTTTTTTTTTGTGCTAAAAAGTACATTTGCTCTGTGCACTACATTTGTGATTGTGAAAAATATAATCAGTAAATCCATCTGTTTCACTGTGGGTGAAATTTTTTTTATTTTTTTTTTACCATGAAGTGCCTTTTCTGCCTGCTCAGCAAATCTGATGAAAAATAATCAGTAAATCCATCTGTTTCGATGGGGTAGAAAAAATAATCTTTTTTTCCCTATAAAGTACCTTATTGCCTTGTATTGCAAATAAAATAAAATCAGTAAATTCCACTGAGACATTGTGGGTGGAAAAAACACATAATTTTTGGCACAAAGTAAATTTGTGGCCTGCTGTGTACTACTGCTAGTGAAAGAATTTCACTTGCATCCCTCAGTTTCACTGGGGTTGAAGAAATCATATATTTGGTTGAAATAAATTCCATCCTCTGCCTGCCCAGGCAATCTGATAGTGAACAATTCATCTGTTTCACTGGTGTAGGAAAAATCCTCTTTTTTCCCTATAAAGGACCTTTTTGCTTTGTACTGCAAATCAAATAAAATCTGTAAATTCCACTGGGACATTGTGGGTGAAAAAAACATGTAATTTGTGGCACAAAGCAAATTTGTGGCCTGCTTTGTACTACTGCTAGTGTAGTGAAAGAATTTCACTTGCATCTGTCAGTTTCATTGGTGGGTGAAGAAATCATATATTTTGTTGAAATAAATTACGTCCCTTGCCTGCACAGACAATCTGATACTGAAAAATAATCAGTAAATCCATCTGTTTCACTGGCATTGAAAAAATCCTCTTTTTTTCCTATAAAGTACCTTTTTGCCTTGTACTGCAAACCAAATAACATCAGTAAATTCCACTAGGACATTGTGGTTGAAAATAAAAAACATAACTTTGGCCCATAAAGTACACCTGAGGCCTGCATAGGTGTTCCTGCTGCACTGCATACCTGACTTGCCAAAATTTATTCAGTAAATTAGGTGGCATACTACCGATTGTTGGGGGATCTGTGCCCCTCATATCTTTCAAAGTAACTTGTGACCTTAACCAAACTTTTATCTTTAACACACTGCCAGGGCCTATTGGGCAGGCCACACAGTGTAATAAATTTGTTTCTCATATTGTGCTGTGACCTAGAAATATCTTTTATCTTTATCACACTGCCTGGGCATATTAGGCAGGGCATAAAGTGTAAAAAATTCATCTGTCACATAGAGGTATGACCAAAACCAATCTTTTCTGTTTATGACACGGGCACGGCATACCTGACAGGCAACATGTTTTAATAAATCTGTCCCTATTTTATTCGGTTACCGAAAAGAATAAAGAGAGCGTCAAATAAGGGACGTGGCCATGGTCGTGGTGTTGCTGGGGATCCTGTTACAAGGAGAGGACGTGGTGGATCTGTGCCAGCTACACTGATACAGTGTGCCAGATACACTGATAGTGCCTCCAGTACCTTCACATTGTCTCCCACCCGAACCACTGTTGAAAGCTCAGAGTTGGCACCTGTAGGCCATGGGCAGCAATCTAGCACCTCACCCCCTTGCAAATCAGCCAAGCAGTCTGAGCACCAAGTCATGCAGCAGACTCTCATGCTTTTTGATGACTCTTCTGGCAGGGTTTCCCTGGCCCATCCACCTAGCCCTGCTCCAGAAGTGGAAGAGATTGAGTGCACCGATGCCCAACCACTTATGTTTGAGGATGAGGACACGAGTGGTTTGCATGCTGTGTAATCAGAGCCTAAAGCAAGGCATAAATGTTCTAAACCTGAGCACAACCTGCATGATCAGGCATCTAAGTGCAAGACATGAGCTGCAGTGGAGTAACACCTCTAAAACCAAGAAAAGTCTCTAGCTCCTCCTGCTCCCTCTTCTGCTGCAATCTCGGCCTCTTGGTCCACCTCTGGAGTAACAGTGGCAATGGCCACAAGCAAATGGACGATGCGACACCAACGCCACCACGTCCGTCGCCTTCAACAAGCACCACCACAGTCTCCCATGAAAGCGTTCAGCTGTCCATCTCCCAAACACTGGATCGAAAGAGGAAGTACCCCCCTACCCACCCGCAATCCCTGGCCCTGAATGCCAGCATTTTAAAATTGCTGGCCTTTGAAAGGCTGTCATTCCGTCTGGTGGAAACAGAGAGTTTTAAAAATCTCATGGCGTTGGCTGTCCCACAGTACATCATTCCAAGCCGCCACTACTTTTCCAGGCGAGCCATCTCTTACCTGCAAAAAAGCAAGTGACAGACAAAATAAGGTGTGCACTGCGCAAAGCCATCTGTGGCACGGCCAGGGCCGTTATATCTACCTAACAGCAAACTGGTTAAATGCAGTGCAGTCTGGACCTGAGGCGGATAGCTGTTTAGCGCATGTCCTTCCGTCCCCGAGGATTGCAGGGCATTTCTCTTTGCCTCTTGTTGCCTCCTCCAACTACTCCTCTTCCTCCTCTACCACCTTCTCATCCTCTTAGCATAACACCTTCACCACCAACTTCAGCACAGCCAGGGGGAAACGACATCAGGCAGTTTTTAAACTCATCTGTTTGAGGGACAAACCCCACACCGTGCAAGAGCTTTGGACAGGTCTGGAACAACAGACCGATGTGTGGTTGGTGCCAATGAGCCTGGTGGTGTGCGATAATGGGCGAAATCTCGTAGCAGCTCTGGGCCTAGAAGGTTTCACGCACATCCCTTGCCTGGCGCATGTGCTGAATGTGGTGGTGCATAGATTACTGAAAAACTACCCCGATATGTCAGAGCTGCTGCAGAAAGTGCGGGCCGTCTGTGCGTGCTTTTGGTGTTCTCACCCTGCTGCTGCTTGCTTGTCTGCGCTGCAGCTTAACTTTGGCCTTCCCGCTCACCGCCTTATATGCGACATGCCCACAAGGTGAAACTCCACCTTGCACATGCTGGAGAGACTGTGCAATCAGCTGCAGGTGATAGTGGAGTTTCAGCTGCAGCACGCATGGGGCAGTCGCTCTGAAGATCAGCAACACTTCGCCACTGAGTGGGCCTTCATGCGAGATCTGTGTGCCTTGTTGCGCTGTTTCGACTACTCCACCAACATGGCTAGTGCGGATGACGCCGTTCTTAGCGTTACTATCCCACTTCTATGTCTCCTTGAAAAAACGCTTTGGGCAATGATGGAGGAAGATGTGTCACAGTAGGAAGAGGAGGAAGAAGAGGGATCATTTTAACGGCTATCAGGCCAGTCATTCACAGGTGGCTCGGAGGGTGGGTTCCTGCAGCAACATAGGCCAGGTACACAATTGTCCAGCCAGGGCACAGTTCTGGAGGATGAGGAGGAGGAGAAGGAACCGTGTTCATAGCAGGGTGATACCCAAAGCAGCTCATGGGCATCACTTGTGCATGGCTGGGGGGATGCAGAGGACAGCTTGTCCTTGCCTCTGGGCAGCCTGGTGTAGCACAGTCAATATGAAGCACATGAAGTTTCACCAAATATCCAGTCTGCAGGTTTGCAATAGGGTCATACCAATATACAGGAGCTGCAACAATGAGCACTTGTTAAATATAGTTCCATATATTCATAAGCTGTTAACAGAGAGTTAGGACATGCTAAATAAACCTCTTCAAATGTGCTATTAGATAACTGAGGAAAGTTTTAACAGACAGAGTCTTTACAGTGGACTCTTCCAGAAAACCCCCTGTGTATTCTGCTACTTGGTTTGGTCTCCTCAGTGCAGACATTTACTGTGAAGGAGGTAGGATCTCTGTCTAAGTTCTCTAAAGCTAAAGTTCATTTATCTATTGTAAAAAGTTATGATATACACCCATAATAGTTCTGTAGAATGTAAAGAGGTGACTGTATGTTTTTTAGCAGCCTGTAAGCCCCGCAGCACATGCTAGGCTGGGTAGATGATGTAGAGTTAGAGAGCCATGTGCTCTCCTAAAATGGCTGTAAGACATGCTGTATTCCAGGTCACCCTGCTGCAATATCTTTGTAAATGATTTTCTCTTGTTCATTTTTCTGTATGCTTTGTTATATCCTGTAACACGTATGTGGGAATGTAATATAATGACTGCCTGTTATGATATAGGTGGGCTGGTGACCTGGCTGTATACCAGATAGTGGCAGTGTTTCCCTGTTGTATTACAGGTATGTTGCTGTTATCTTTATATACTTGTTCAATGTAAAATCCACTATGCGATCACTGTTTTATAATATATTTGGAGTGCAGACATTTACTGTGAAGGAGGTGGGCTGGTGACCTGGCTGTATACCAGATAGTGGCAGTGTTTCCCTGTTGTATTACAGGCTCCAGCCAAGTGCACTCCACCTCAATAAAGCTTTAAACCACAGAAGACCTGAGTGTCGTCCCTTAGAGTCCACTTAGAGTTTATGCCTGGAGGAGCTGGTGACCGAGTGAGTGCGAAAGCTGGAGGTGTCGCAGATGGTGTAGGAAGAAGAGGGTTACATTTGGTGCCCTGACTCGGATCTCATCATTCTGCTCACAGTGACCAGTGAAGATACCTAAAGTCATCAGCAGCGATCCAGACAAGTGGACACGTGTAATAAGCGGACTGTACCTGAAAGGTTTGACTAAGAGTCTGTGTTCTTCTGGAACTTTCTAAAATGAAAAATATATCAGAACACCGCAGACTTCCCCAGGACATTACTACTCCACCCCTTGGTACTAGGGAGGGGTTCTCCATGGTATAAACAGTCACAGAATATGAATGCATCTGATAGACATGATGTTAATGCAGGTTTTTCCACAATGGTAGACCAGACTGGGAGCTTATTTACAAGGTCTAAGTTATTTGCATCTAATGATTCTGGTGTACCAGAAGTGTCAGGCCAGAACAGGACATATGCAGAAAACATGAGCCATGTTACTGACTCCCATGATAGACGTACATCCAGCGATATGCAGAACACATTTCAGAATTCGCAGGTTCTGTCAGATGTAATAAGGGAGGTTGGGCAGCAGATTAGCCACTCTATAATAGAAGGTCTGTCAGCTCATAATAGCAAACAGGATTCCTTCACACCAGAGAGTTACCAGCAAACTCAGGATTGGGCTAAATTAAATTTTGCACTGAAAGCAAATGTAAAAGAACCGCCAATATTTCGGGAGATGAGAGTGATAAGTGTAGTGTGTATGAGTGGGAGGAGATGATGCAGTCTTTTCTTGATAAGAAAGGTTACCAAACTGTTGAGCGTGGTAAAGAGATAATGGATAAATTGATGGGCCGTGCAAAAGAACTAGTGAAAATTGGGGTGAGGAATAATCCAACTATTGATATAAAGAAGGACCCAAGTGCTATTTACAATATACTGAAACAACATTTTGGGGAAGTTATCTCCACCGTGACTCCCTTGGCAGACTTTTATTCCACACTGCCTAAACCTGGTGAGAGTAGCCTAGATTACTGGATTCATTTAAACCGTGTCATTGATCTCGCTAATGAATGTCTAAAAGGACGGGGAAAGTGTGTGGAGGACCCAGGACATGAGGTAGCAATGATGTTTATCCGACACTGTCCAGAATCAGAATTGCAAAGCATGCTTAGGTGTAAACCTGCCGAGAGATGGACAGTCAGTGAGGTACAGGAAATGATGGATAGTTACCACAGAGACAAAAGGTTGAGGGCTGAGAATAAGATGACCCAGAGTCTTGTAACAAAAAAATGTGAAATTTCTGAAGACTTAACCCCTACAGAACCTAGGGTAAAGAACATAGTCCCCTTATGCAGTAAGGGGAAGAAGATTCGAATATTAACAAATTAATTGCATTGCTTGAAAAGGTTGTACCAGTTCAATATACTTGCCAACATCCTGGGGCACCAGCAGCAGGTTTTTCAGTTCCTGGAAAAAGGCCCGCTGCTTGTCACATCTGTAAAAACAGTAACCACTCTACCAAGGCGCATTGTATGATGAACAACCTGTGCTTCCTCTGCTGGCAACCTGGCCACCAGAGGCAAGCATGTCCAATGAAAAGGTCGCAACAGTTAAACTAAAAAGCCTGCACTTAGAGGGGTATAGTGTAGGCCCATGTTCCCAGACCCCATCTACTGATGAATTTGGAGATATGGAAGTGTTATATAATCAGTGTGTTCAGGAAAGGCCAAAAGGAACACAGGTGATATTTCAACACTTGCAGAAAATTGCTCCCTATGACAACTTGTTCCATACTACTGTTACGGTTCAAGAAAAGTGTAAGTTAACTGCTATGATTGACAGTGGCTCAATGGTGTGTAGCATCAGTGAGCAAACTGAGCAGCAACTTATACAGTCCAAATTGCTGAAACCATGCTTTGCCATACTAAATGATATTGTACTTGTGGGTTGTGGTGGTATTAAAGTAAAGCCAAAGTCCGTTTATGACATACACCTAGAAATGTTTGACTGTAAAATGATTGTTCCAATGTTAGTAGTACCAGGACAAGTAGATGATATAATTATTGGAACAAATGTGATTAAGCATATTACTCACCAGTTTAAGAAAGATGAGAGTTTTTGGGCAATGTTAGCTACTCCTGAGGAGGGCAGTGAAGCCAGGCCGAGTTCTTTCATGAATTTACTAGCCAATGTGACCCGATGGAGAGGTGATAGGATCCCAGAGAAAGTGGGAACTGTAAAGCTTAATTCCTGCATTACTATGCAACCATTTCAAGAGCATTTAGTGTGGGGAAAGCTTGAAAGGAAGGCAGCGTTATCAGTTGGTAGTACAGTTATTGTGGAGCCCACTACATCCAAGACATGTCCAAGAAATGTCCTGATAGGGCGTACAGTCACACCACTATGGGGCGACAGATGGATCCCTGTAAAATTGATTAATACAACCAACAAGCAAATCACAATTAGAAGAAATGCAAAAATAGCTGATGTACACCCTTGTATAGCTTTAGAAGATCTTGATCTTGGTGGCAAAGAAGAAGTACTGCTATCCCAGCAATGCTCAGCACAAGAAGATACTCTTAATAGCACTAAAAGGAAAAATAAGCATTCTACATTAGATGATTCTGAATGTAAAAATATAAGAACAATGCTGAAAAATCTTGGATTAGAGGAAGTGAATATAGACTCATGTGAAGTGTCAGAGTACTGGAAGCAAAAGTTAGGTGAGCTGATTGTTTCTAATGAACAGATCTTTTCTAGAGGAAGGCTGGATTGTGGAGAAGCCGAGGGCTTTTGTCATCGAATACGTCTAACTGACGACAGACCCTTTCGTCTGCCTTATAGAAGAGTCCCTCCGGCACACTTTCAGAAAATGCGTGAAGTTTTGAATGAAATGGAAGAAAAGCAAATTATTCGTAAGTCTAGCAGTGAATGGGCATCACCACTTGTGTTGGCATGGAAACCATCAGGAGAACCCAGAATCTGTACAGATTTCCGATGGCTGAATGCAAGAACAATTAAGGATGCCTATCCTTTACCAAATCAGGCTGATGCTCTGGCATCCCTTAGTGGAAACTGTTGGTTCAGTACAATGGATTTAACATCGGGTTTTTACAACATTCCAATCCATGAGGATGATAAAAAGTACACAGCTTGTATCACACCTGTTGGGCTATTTGAGTACAACCGTATGGCACAAGGGTTATGCAACAGTCCTGCAACTTTTGCTCGAATGATGATGTCAATTTTTGGTGACCAAAACTATCTGGGGTTGTTATGCTATCTGGATGATTTGCTGGTGTTTGGCAAGAATGAACAAGAAGCTCTTGAGAGAATCCAGATGGTCTTCAGCCGATTACGTGAATACAATTTGAAGTTAGCACCAAAGAAATGCAAATTTTTAAGAAGCACTGTGAAGTTTTTGGGCCATATCATAAGACCAGAAGGGATTGCCACAGATCCAGATAAGGTATCAGCGATAACAAGCGTTGCTGCAAATGACCTGATGGAAGAAGATGGCAAAACACCATCGGTAAAGAAGGTCAGATCATTTCTGGGATTGGCGAATTATTATTCTCACTTCATACCAGGATTTTCAAGAATAGCAAAACCACTGTACAACCTAACATCAGAGCCAATACAAGGAAAAGGGAAGTCAAAACGTTTCAAGCGAAAGCAGGCGATGACAAGAAAGCTGAGTCCGGAAAGTTGGAATGAAGAATGTCAGAATGCGTTCAAAAATTTGAAGGATGCTTTTCAGAAGACAGTGACATTGAAGCATCCAGACTTTAACAAGCCCTTTATTTTGGCTACTGATGCCTCAATGGGTGGACTTGGAGCAGTACTCAGTCAACTATCGGAATGTGGGAAGAAAGTACAGCCTATCTCTTTTGCCAGTAAAACTTTAACAAAATCTCAGTCAAGATATCCAGCTCATCGATTGGAATTCTTAGCTTTAAAATGGGCAGTTTGTGACAAATTTAGCCACTGGTTGAAAGGACACAGGTTCACAGCATGGACAGACAACAATCCTCTAACCTACATTATGACCAAGCCAAAGTTGGATGCTTGTGAACAAAGATGGGTTGCCAAGCTTGCACCTTACAACTTTGATTTAAAATATGTGCCAGGAACACAGAATATTCCAGCTGATCTTCTGAGTCGAGAGCCATTTGTCAGACAAAGTATCAACAGCAAGATAGGAAGCGAACCATACCAAGATTTACTGAAGTTGTGTACAACTGTTGAGAAGGACTCTATTCAGGAGTCATTTAAGCTATCAGTGAACCACCAGGGAGTTTCAATTACGAACAATGAAGTTAAAGCTATGTTTGAAAATCATTTGCGACCAGGAGATGTTACCAAACCATATACAGTCCTGCTAGGACAACATGTGAATGCCGTGCTGCAGAAGGGAATTGTCCCACTCCCCAAATTTTCGTTGGGAGACCTTCAGAGGAAACAAAATGAAGATGATGAACTGGCAAGGGCCATATATTTTGTTCAAAGGGGAAGAAGACCATCCAGAAGAGAACGCCATTTTGAATCTCAAAACACTTTGCGGTTGTTGAAGCACTGGGATAAATTGAAGTTAAATAATGGAATTCTTTATAGGATTTCAAAACATAGATCAGGAAGCAAAATTTATCAATTTGTTGTCCCTCATTCACTTAGGAGTAATGTTCTAAAGGGTATTCATGATGACGCTGGACATCAAGGTCAGGACAGAACGATCTCTTTGGCCCGAGAACGATTTTTTGGATTCACATGGAAGCAGACATCAAAAACTATGTGAGACAGTGCAAGAGATGTGTAGTGAGCAAGACTCCAGAACCAGAAGGAAGAGCCCTCTTGAATCCATAGTTACAAATCATCCATTAGAACTTGTATGCATTGATTTTTGGTCCGCAGAGAACAGCAGAAATGAAAGTGTTGATGTGTTAGTGGTTACAGACCACTTTACAAAACTATCTCATGCATTCCAATGTCAGAACCAAACTGCAAAGCAAGTGGCACGCAAACTTTGGGACCATTTCTTCTGCATCTATGGATTTCCAGAAAGATTGCATTCTGATAGAGGAGCTAATTTTGAAAGTGAACTAATTAGTGAACTTTTACAGATTGCTGGTATTGAGAAATCTCACACAACACCATACCATCCTATGGGAAATGGTCAAGTAGAGCGTTTCAACCGTACACTAGGAAGCATGCTGCGATCTCTACCGCCAAGATCAAAGAATAAGTGGCCACAGATGATTCAAACGCTAACCTTTGCATATAACTGTACTGTACATGAAACCACGGGTTATCCACCTTTTTCCTCATGTTTGGAAGAACTCCTAGACTGCCTGTTGACATAATGTTCAGGAATGTGTTAAGAGATGAAACGGTCAAGGACTATGATGAATTTGTTGCTGCTCTAGGAAAAGACTTGAAGGAAGCAATTGAAATAGCACAGAAACATTCTAGCAAAGAGCAAAACAAACAGACCAGAGGATATAACCAAAGGATCAAGGGTTTACCAATCAGTATTGGAGACCACGTTCTTCTTGTGAATAAGAAAGAAAGAGGAAAACGTAAACTTGCTGATATTTGGGAGTCAACTGTTTACAGAGTTGTTAACACCAACCCAAAGACGCATATCTTCCAGATACATAACTTAAAGACTGGAGAAGTCCGAGTAGTTCATCGCAACTTGATCTTACCAGTTAACTTTTTACCCATTGATTTGGGAGAAGAAGAATTGTCTGAGGTGGCTTCCGCTTTATCGGATTATGAGGTGGAAGAACAGATTGATGAAGAACAAGAAGATTCCTTCAGTTATGATCGCAATAGAAATACAGAGGGAATTCTTGACCAGATATCAGGAACCGAAGAATGTAGTTCAGTATTATTTGGTTCTGATGAAGAGCTTTTGCAAAATGCCAAAGACACTGGGATATCCCTACCAGAGGACATTCTAAGAGATGGTCCATCAGACTTTGATCCTTGCCATGATAAGCAAGACTTACAAACCAGTCATAAAGGTGACTTATTCAAGACATTATCTTTGTCAGAGGGTCAAACTGCTCAAACTTGGAATTCTAAACCATCATCTGAGAAGAAGCAGACCAATCCAAGCCAGTCTGATTCAAACAGGGGAACTCAAACAAGAGTTGGAAGAACTGTTAGACCAGTAAACAGACTGATCTGCTCAGTGAATACCAAGATATCTAGGTGCCTAGAAGAAGGAGAGTTACTAGAAGTAGTAGTACTGTAGTTCCTTATAACTAAATAGATAAATGTAGACATTTAAGGTAGATATCACAGAAAAACAAAACATGTTTTGCAGTATGTAGGTGCTGAGTTGAGGAGCACAAAGTTGTATGTCTTAACAAAGGGGATTCTGTAATATTTCTTGCATTAAGCATTGTGTAGATAGGCACTTTGTAATACTTACTACGTGAGGGAAGCGCAAACCCTCCAAGTAGTCCTTAAGTGGTCCTTCAAAAGAGAGTCCAAGAAACAGTCATCCTGTATAGACATATGCTCACATACCTTAGAATGTCCAAACTGAATTATACAATTTTGTTCTCATTGGAGTTTTCTATCACGCTATATTGTACTGTTTAGTGTTATATATTTGGTGAAATTCAGGAGGGGGAAAATGTAGCACAGTCAATATGAAGCACATGAAGTTTCACCAAATATCCAGTCTGCAGGTTTGCAATAGGGTCATACCAATATACAGGAGCTGCAACAATGAGCACTTGTTAAATATAGTTCCATATATTCATAAGCTGTTAACAGAGAGTTAGGACATGCTAAATAAACCTCTTCAAATGTGCTATTAGATAACTGAGGAAAGTTTTAACAGACAGAGTCTTTACAGTGGACTCTTCCAGAAAGCCCCCTGTGTATTCTGCTACTTGGTTTGGTCTCCTCAGTGCAGACATTTACTGTGAAGGAGGTAGGATCTCTGTCTAAGTTCTCTAAAGCTAAAGTTCATTTATCTATTGTAAAAAGTTATGATATACACCCATAATAGTTCTGTAGAATGTAAAGAGGTGACTGTATGTTTTTTAGCAGCCTGTAAGCCCCGCAGCACATGCTAGGCTGGGTAGATGATGTAGAGTTAGAGAGCCATGTGCTCTCCTAAAATGGCTGTAAGACATGCTGTATTCCAGGTCACCCTGCTGCAATATCTTTGTAAATGATTTTCTCTTGTTCATTTTTCTGTATGCTTTGTTATATCCTGTAACATGTATGTGGGAATGTAATATAATGACTGCCTGTTATGATATAGGTGGGCTGGTGACCTGGCTGTATACCAGATAAGTGGCAGTGTTTCCCTGTTGTATTACAGGTATGTTGCTGTTATCTTTATATACTTGTTCAATGTAAAATCCACTATACGATCACTGTTTTATAATATATTTGGAGTGCAGACATTTACTGTGAAGGAGGTGGGCTGGTGACCTGGCTGTATACCAGATAAGTGGCAGTGTTTCCCTGTTGTATTACAGGCTCCAGCCAAGTGCACTCCACCTCAATAAAGCTTTAAACCACAGAAGACCTGAGTGTCGTCCCTTAGAGTCCACTTAGAGTTTATGCCTGGAGGAGCTGGTGACCGAGTGAGTGCGAAAACTGGAGGTGTCGCAGATGGTGTAGGAAGAAGAGGGTTACATTTGGTGCCGTGACTCGGATCTCATCATTCTGCTCACAGTGACCAGTGAAGATACCTAAAGTCATCAGCAGCGATCCAGACAAGTGGACACGTGTAATAAGCGGACTGTACCTGAAAGGTTTGACTAAGAGTCTGTGTTCTTCTGGAACTTTCTAAAATGAAAAATATATCAGAACACCGCAGACTTCCCCCAGGACATTACTACTCCACCCCTTTGGTACTAGGGAGGGGTTCTCCATGGTATAAACAGTCACAGAATATGAATGCATCTGATAGACATGATGTTAATGCAGGTTTTTCCACAATGGTAGACCAGACTGGGAGCTTATTTACAAGGTCTAAGTTATTTGCATCTAATGATTCTGGTGTACCAGAAGTGTCAGGCCAGAACAGGACATATGCAGAAAACATGAGCCATGTTACTGACTCCCATGATAGACGTACATCCAGCGATATGCAGAACACATTTCAGAATTCGCAGGTTCTGTCAGATGTAATAAGGGAGGTTGGGCAGCAGATTAGCCACTCTATAATAGAAGGTCTGTCAGCTCATAATAGCAAACAGGATTCCTTCACACCAGAGAGTTACCAGCAAACTCAGGATTGGGCTAAATTAAATTTTGCACTGAAAGCAAATGTAAAAGAACCGCCAATATTTCGGGAGATGAGAGTGATAAGTGTAGTGTGTATGAGTGGGAGGAGATGATGCAGTCTTTTCTTGATAAGAAAGGTTACCAAACTGTTGAGCGTGGTAAAGAGATAATGGATAAATTGATGGGCCGTGCAAAAGAACTAGTGAAAATTGGGGTGAGGAATAATCCAACTATTGATATAAAGAAGGACCCAAGTGCTATTTACAATATACTGAAACAACATTTTGGGGAAGTTATCTCCACCGTGACTCCCTTGGCAGACTTTTATTCCACACTGCCTAAACCTGGTGAGAGTAGCCTAGATTACTGGATTCATTTAAACCGTGTCATTGATCTCGCTAATGAATGTCTAAAAGGGCGGGGAAAGTGTGTGGAGGACCCAGGGCATGAGGTAGCAATGATGTTTATCCGACACTGTCCAGAATCAGAATTGCAAAGCATGCTTAGGTGTAAACCTGCCGAGAGATGGACAGTCAGTGAGGTACAGGAAATGATGGATAGTTACCACAGAGACAAAAGGTTGAGGGCTGAGAATAAGATGACCCAGAGTCTTGTAACAAAAAAATGTGAAATTTCTGAAGACTTAACCCCTACAGAACCTAGGGTAAAGAACATAGTCCCCTTATGCAGTAAGGGGAAGAAGATTCGAATATTAACAAATTAATTGCATTGCTTGAAAAGGTTGTACCAGTTCAATATACTTGCCAACATCCTGGGGCACCAGCAGCAGGTTCTTCAGTTCCTGGAAAAAGGCCCGCTGCTTGTCACATCTGTAAAAACAGTAACCACTCTACCAAGGCGCATTGTATGATGAACAACCTGTGCTTCCTCTGCTGGCAACCTGGCCACCAGAGGCAAGCATGTCCAATGAAAAGGTCGCAACAGTTAAACTAAAAAGCCTGCACTTAGAGGGGTATAGTGTAGGCCCATGTTCCCAGACCCCATCTACTGATGAATTTGGAGATATGGAAGTGTTATATAATCAGTGTGTTCAGGAAAGGCCAAAAGGAACACAGGTGATATTTCAACACTTGCAGAAAATTGCTCCCTATGACAACTTGTTCCATACTACTGTTACGGTTCAAGAAAAGTGTAAGTTAACTGCTATGATTGACAGTGGCTCAATGGTGTGTAGCATCAGTGAGCAAACTGAGCAACAACTTATACAGTCCAAATTGCTGAAACCATGCTTTGCCATACTAAATGATATTGTACTTGTGGGTTGTGGTGGTATTAAAGTAAAGCCAAAGTCCGTTTATGACATACACCTAGAAATGTTTGACTGTAAAATGATTGTTCCAATGTTAGTAGTACCAGGACAAGTAGATGATATAATTATTGGAACAAATGTGATTAAGCATATTACTCACCAGTTTAAGAAAGATGAGAGTTTTTGGGCAATGTTAGCTACTCCTGAGGAGGGCAGTGAAGCCAGGCCGAGTTCTTTCATGAATTTACTAGCCAATGTGACCCGATGGAGAGGTGATAGGATCCCAGAGAAAGTGGGAACTGTAAAGCTTAATTCCTGCATTACTATGCAACCATTTCAAGAGCATTTAGTGTGGGGAAAGCTTGAAAGGAAGGCAGCGTTATCAGTTGGTAGTACAGTTATTGTGGAGCCCACTACATCCAAGACATGTCCAAGAAATGTCCTGATAGGGCGTACAGTCACACCACTATGGGGCGACAGATGGATCCCTGTAAAATTGATTAATACAACCAACAAGCAAATCACAATTAGAAGAAATGCAAAAATAGCTGATGTACACCCTTGTATAGCTTTAGAAGATCTTGATCTTGGTGGCAAAGAAGAAGTACTGCTATCCCAGCAATGCTCAGCACAAGAAGATACTCTTAATAGCACTAAAAGGAAAAATAAGCATTCTACATTAGATGATTCTGAATGTAAAAATATAAGAACAATGCTGAAAAATCTTGGATTAGAGGAAGTGAATATAGACTCATGTGAAGTGTCAGAGTACTGGAAGCAAAAGTTAGGTGAGCTGATTGTTTCTAATGAACAGATCTTTTCTAGAGGAAGGCTGGATTGTGGAGAAGCCGAGGGCTTTTGTCATCGAATACGTCTAACTGACGACAGACCCTTTCGTCTGCCTTATAGAAGAGTCCCTCCGGCACACTTTCAGAAAATGCGTGAAGTTTTGAATGAAATGGAAGAAAAGCAAATTATTCGTAAGTCTAGCAGTGAATGGGCATCACCACTTGTGTTGGCATGGAAACCATCAGGAGAACCCAGAATCTGTACAGATTTCCGATGGCTGAATGCAAGAACAATTAAGGATGCCTATCCTTTACCAAATCAGGCTGATGCTCTGGCATCCCTTAGTGGAAACTGTTGGTTCAGTACAATGGATTTAACATCGGGTTTTACAACATTCCAATCCATGAGGATGATAAAAAGTACACAGCTTGTATCACACCTGTTGGGCTATTTGAGTACAACCGTATGGCACAAGGGTTATGCAACAGTCCTGCAACTTTTGCTCGAATGATGATGTCAATTTTGGTGACCAAAACTATCTGGGGTTGTTATGCTATCTGGATGATTTGCTGGTGTTTGGCAAGAATGAACAAGAAGCTCTTGAGAGAATCCAGATGGTCTTCAGCCGATTACGTGAATACAATTTGAAGTTAGCACCAAAGAAATGCAAATTTTTAAGAAGCACTGTGAAGTTTTTGGGCCATATCATAAGACCAGAAGGGATTGCCACAGACCCAGATAAGGTATCAGCGATAACAAGCGTTGCTGCAAATGACCTGATGGAAGAAGATGGCAAAACACCATCGGTAAAGAAGGTCAGATCATTTCTGGGATTGGCGAATTATTATTCTCACTTCATACCAGGATTTTCAAGAATAGCAAAACCACTGTACAACCTAACATCAGAGCCAATACAAGGAAAAGGGAAGTCAAAACGTTTCAAGCGAAAGCAGGCGATGACAAGAAAGCTGAGTCCGGAAAGTTGGAATGAAGAATGTCAGAATGCGTTCAAAAATTTGAAGGATGCTTTTCAGAAGACAGTGACATTGAAGCATCCAGACTTTAACAAGCCCTTTATTTTGGCTACTGATGCCTCAATGGGTGGACTTGGAGCAGTACTCAGTCAACTATCGGAATGTGGGAAGAAAGTACAGCCTATCTCTTTTGCCAGTAAAACTTTAACAAAATCTCAGTCAAGATATCCAGCTCATCGATTGGAATTCTTAGCTTTAAAATGGGCAGTTTGTGACAAATTTAGCCACTGGTTGAAAGGACACAGGTTCACAGCATGGACAGACAACAATCCTCTAACCTACATTATGACCAAGCCAAAGTTGGATGCTTGTGAACAAAGATGGGTTGCCAAGCTTGCACCTTACAACTTTGATTTAAAATATGTGCCAGGAACACAGAATATTCCAGCTGATCTTCTGAGTCGAGAGCCATTTGTCAGACAAAGTATCAACAGCAAGATAGGAAGCGAACCATACCAAGATTTACTGAAGTTGTGTACAACTGTTGAGAAGGACTCTATTCAGGAGTCATTTAAGCTATCAGTGAGCCACCAGGGAGTTTCAATTACGAACAATGAAGTTAAAGCTATGTTTGAAAATCATTTGCGACCAGGAGATGTTACCAAACCATATACAGTCCTGCTAGGACAACATGTGAATGCCATGCTGCAGAAGGGAATTGTCCCACTCCCCAAATTTTCGTTGGGAGACCTTCAGAGGAAACAAAATGAAGATGATGAACTGGCAAGGGCCATATATTTTGTTCAAAGGGGAAGAAGACCATCCAGAAGAGAACGCCATTTTGAATCTCAAAACACTTTGCGGTTGTTGAAGCACTGGGATAAATTGAAGTTAAATAATGGAATTCTTTATAGGATTTCAAAACATAGATCAGGAAGCAAAATTTATCAATTTGTTGTCCCTCATTCACTTAGGAGTAATGTTCTAAAGGGTATTCATGATGACGCTGGACATCAAGGTCAGGACAGAACGATCTCTTTGGCCCGAGAACGATTTTTTGGATTCACATGGAAGCAGACATCAAAAACTATGTGAGACAGTGCAAGAGATGTGTAGTGAGCAAGACTCCAGAACCAGAAGGAAGAGCCCTCTTGAATCCATAGTTACAAATCATCCATTAGAACTTGTATGCATTGATTTTTGGTCCGCAGAGAACAGCAGAAATGAAAGTGTTGATGTGTTAGTGGTTACAGACCACTTTACAAAACTATCTCATGCATTCCAATGTCAGAACCAAACTGCAAAGCAAGTGGCACGCAAACTTTGGGACCATTTCTTCTGCATCTATGGATTTCCAGAAAGATTGCATTCTGATAGAGGAGCTAATTTTGAAAGTGAACTAATTAGTGAACTTTTACAGATTGCTGGTATTGAGAAATCTCACACAACACCATACCATCCTATGGGAAATGGTCAAGTAGAGCGTTTCAACCGTACACTAGGAAGCATGCTGCGATCTCTACCGCCAAGATCAAAGAATAAGTGGCCACAGATGATTCAAACGCTAACCTTTGCATATAACTGTACTGTACATGAAACCACGGGTTATCCACCTTTTTCCTCATGTTTGGAAGAACTCCTAGACTGCCTGTTGACATAATGTTCAGGAATGTGTTAAGAGATGAAACGGTCAAGGACTATGATGAATTTGTTGCTGCTCTAGGAAAAGACTTGAAGGAAGCAATTGAAATAGCACAGAAACATTCTAGCAAAGAGCAAAACAAACAGACCAGAGGATATAACCAAAGGATCAAGGGTTTACCAATCAGTATTGGAGACCACGTTCTTCTTGTGAATAAGAAAGAAAGAGGAAAACGTAAACTTGCTGATATTTGGGAGTCAACTGTTTACAGAGTTGTTAACACCAACCCAAAGACGCATATCTTCCAGATACATAACTTAAAGACTGGAGAAGTCCGAGTAGTTCATCGCAACTTGATCTTACCAGTTAACTTTTTACCCATTGATTTGGGAGAAGAAGAATTGTCTGAGGTGGCTTCCGCTTTATCGGATTATGAGGTGGAAGAACAGATTGATGAAGAACAAGTAGATTCCTTCAGTTATGATGATCGCAATAGAAATACAGAGGAATTCTTGACCAGATATCAGGAACCGAAGAATGTAGTTCAGTATTATTTGGTTCTGATGAAGAGCTTTTGCAAAATACCAAAGACACTGGGATATCCCTACCAGAGGACATTCTAAGAGATGGTCCATCAGACTTTGATCCTTGCCATGATAAGCAAGACTTACAAACCAGTCATAAAGGTGACTTATTCAAGACATTATCTTTGTCAGAGGGTCAAACTGCTCAAACTTGGAATTCTAAACCATCATCTGAGAAGAAGCAGACCAATCCAAGCCAGTCTGATTCAAACAGGGGAACTCAAACAAGAGTTGGAAGAACTGTTAGACCAGTAAACAGACTGATCTGCTCAGTGAATACCAAGATATCTAGGTGCCTAGAAGAAGGAGAGTTACTAGAAGTAGTAGTACTGTAGTTCCTTATAACTAAATAGATAAATGTAGACATTTAAGGTAGATATCACAGAAAAACAAAACATGTTTTGCAGTATGTAGGTGCTGAGTTGAGGAGCACAAAGTTGTATGTCCTAACAAAGGGGATTCTGTAATATTTCTTGCATTAAGCATTGTGTAGATAGGCACTTTGTAATACTTACTACGTGAGGGAAGCGCAAACCCTCCAAGTAGTCCTTAAGTGGTCCTTCAAAAGAGAGTCCAAGAAACAGTCATCCTGTATAGACATATGCTCACATACCTTAGAATGTCCAAACTGAATTATACAATTTTGTTCTCATTGGAGTTTTCTATCACGCTATATTGTACTGTTTAGTGTTATATATTTGGTGAAATTCAGGAGGGGAAAATGTAGCACAGTCAATATGAAGCACATGAAGTTTCACCAAATATCCAGTCTGCAGGTTTGCAATAGGGTCATACCAATATACAGGAGCTGCAACAATGAGCACTTGTTAAATATAGTTCCATATATTCATAAGCTGTTAACAGAGAGTTAGGACATGCTAAATAAACCTCTTCAAATGTGCTATTAGATAACTGAGGAAAGTTTTAACAGACAGAGTCTTTACAGTGGACTCTTCCAGAAAGCCCCCTGTGTATTCTGCTACTTGGTTTGGTCTCCTCAGTGCAGACATTTACTGTGAAGGAGGTAGGATCTCTGTCTAAGTTCTCTAAAGCTAAAGTTCATTTATCTATTGTAAAAAGTTATGATATACACCCATAATAGTTCTGTAGAATGTAAAGAGGTGACTGTATGTTTTTAGCAGCCTGTAAGCCCCGCAGCACATGCTAGGCTGGGTAAATGATGTAGAGTTAGAGAGCCATGTGCTCTCCTAAAATGGCTGTAAGACATGCTGTATTCCAGGTCACCCTGCTGCAATATCTTTGTAAATGATTTTCTCTTGTTCATTTTTCTGTATGCTTTGTTATATCCTGTAACACGTATGTGGGAATGTAATATAATGACTGCCTGTTATGATATAGGTGGGCTGGTGACCTGGCTGTATACCAGATAGTGGCAGTGTTTCCCTGTTGTATTACAGGTATGTTGCTGTTATCTTTATATACTTGTTCAATGTAAAATCCACTATGCGATCACTGTTTTATAATATATTTGGAGTGCAGACATTTACTGTGAAGGAGGTGGGCTGGTGACCTGGCTGTATACCAGATAGTGGCAGTGTTTCCCTGTTGTATTACAGGCTCCAGCCAAGTGCACTCCACCTCAATAAAGCTTTAAACCACAGAAGACCTGAGTGTCGTCCCTTAGAGTCCACTTAGAGTTTATGCCTGGAGGAGCTGGTGACCGAGTGAGTGCGAAAACTGGAGGTGTCGCAGATGGTGTAGGAAGAAGAGGGTTACACTGGCACACATGAGCGACAGCCGAGTTGCCCACATTCTAACTTGTGCTGATTACTGGGTGGCCACCCTGCTGGATCCCTGTTACAAGGACAATGTGGTGTCCTTAATTCCCTCACTGGAGCGTGATCGGAAGATGTGCGAGTACAAGCGCACGCTGGTAGACACGTTGCTGATGGCATTCCCAATTGACACCGGGGGCTCAGTGGAAGCACAAGGCGAAGGCAGAGGAGGAGTAAGAGGCCCGACAACACATGCCAGGGCACCGCCAGCACATCAGAAGGCAGGGTTAGCATGGCCGAAATGTGGAAAAGCTTTGTCACCACGCCACAACAACCAGCACCACCAGCTGATACGCAACGTCTTAGCAGGAGGCAGCTTTTTAGCAACATGGTGGAGCAGTATGTGTGCACACGCCTACAAGTACAGACTGATGGGTCTGCCCCATTCAACTTCTGGGTCTCCAAATTGGGCACATGGCCTGAGCTTGCCCTTTATGCCTTGGAGGTGCTGGCCTGCCCTGCAGCCAGTGTATTGTCTGAACGTGTGTTTAGCACGGCAGGGATTGTTATCACAGTCTCACAGACAAGCGCAGCCGCCTTTCCACAGCCAATGTGGACAAGCTCACGTTCATTAAAATGAACCAGGCATGGATCCCACAAGACTTGTCCGTACCTTGTGCAGAATAGACAAGTATACCGACTTCACACTAGGGTTGTTTCGGGTATCGAAATTTCGATACCCAATCGATACTTTTATACCAGTATCGATTCGGTACCGGGATGTTCATTTTTTCGATACTAGAGTGCGCTACTGCGCAGTCTAGTATCTCCTGTTATGGGAGATCACGGCGCTCTGCGCGCTGCTCTGGTCTCTCCTACAGTGGAGAAGAAGGAGGGAGGGAATCCCTCCCTCCTATGACGCGGCCGCCGCTGAGCCCAATGAATGGGCGGCTAATGCAGGAGGAGGGACTCGGGCTTCTACTATGCAGTGAGCTGCCTGCCGTACTGCACTATCATTACCATACACAGTGTATGATAATGACAGCCCTGCCCTGCGCTGTGTGCTACAGTCTGTAATACACATCGCAGGCTGTGCTCTCATTATCATAACAATAGCACAACAGGGCTGTCATTACCATACACAGCGTATGATAATGACAGCGCAGCACTGCAGGGCCGATTGGACTGTGCAAAGCGGGTCACTAGAAGCTCCTGGGTTGCACTGAAAGAGTTAACAGGAAAGGGTTACCCAAGGGCTGCCACTGCTGTATTTCTCTGATCCCGGAGCAGGAATGAAGAGAGCAGCCCAGCCAATAAGAGAGAGGAGGCGTGTCAGGACAGCCAATCAGATGAAAGACCCGCCCTCCCTGCAGTTTATGCCGGAGAGAGGTAAAGACATGTGCTTCTGCCTGGGCTCCTAGGTTAGGTTTCCCGGGAAGAGGAAGGTGGGGGACACTGCACTGTGTGTATCGGGGAGGTGACACTGCACTGTGTGTATGGGGGAGGTGACACTGCACTGTGTGTATGGGGGAGGTGACACTGCACTGTGTGTATGGGGGAGGTGACACTGCACTGTGTGTATGGGGGAGGTGACACTGCACTGTGTGTATGGGGGAGGTGACACTGCACTGTGTGTATGGGGAGGTGACACTGCACTGTGTATGGGGGAGGTGACACTGCACTGTGTGTATGGGGGAGGTGACACTGCACTGTGTGTATGGGGGAGGTGACTACATAGTGTACATTGTGTATGTGACAGTGGGGACAGTGACTGCATAGTATATATTGTGTATGTGACAGTGACTGCATAGTGTATTTATGTGACTGGGGGTGTGGGGCAGTGAATGCATAGTAATTGTGTATATCTGAGCAGTGCAAGAGTATTAGGCTAGGGCTACACAGACTTTTTGTAGCGCGACGGATTGATTTTAACTATTGAATGACAGCTGCAGTCTATAAGATTGCATTTAACCGAACACATTCATTTGGATTGCAGCTACAATCAGTCGCGCTACAAAAAGTCGCAGTGTAGCCCTAGCTTTTGGACTGGACCCATGTGCCTCACATTAATAGTAAGTGAGGTTTTTCTGTTTAATTCAATAAATGTTTTAAGTTTAAATAATCAATAGGCTTTTTTGGGTTTTATTTTATTTTTTTCGCGTGGTATCGAATGGTATCGAGTATCGCAATACTTTTTTATGGTATCGATACCGAATCAAAATTTTGGTACCGAAACAACTCTACTTCACACAGCCATTGTTATACTCCAGCGCACTTTCTCTTTGTGTTATTTTATATATTCCACAATGTTTTGTGGTGTACCCAAATTAAATTTAAAAAAAATGTGTTGGCTGCCTTAACCGCCTCCACCGCCGCTTCCACCTACATCAACAAATCCACCTACACCACCACGTCCACCTACAACGCCACGTTCACCGCCTCCTCAACCTCCTAGTCCATATGGACCTCCTGCTCTTAGTTCAGAATTAAAATTTGTAATTTTTATTTATTTTATTTTAAAACGTTTCCCTATCCACATTTGTTTGCAGGGCACTTACCCACATTTTGCTGCCTTTTGCAGCCCTCTAGCGCTTTCCTGGACTTTTTTAGAGCCATTTTAGTGCCCCAAAGTTCGGATCCCCATTGACTTCAACGGGGTTCGGGTTCAGGGTCAATTTCGGATCCCGAACCCGAACTTTTTTTTGAAGTTCGCCCGAACCCGGCAAACCTGAACATCCAGGTGTTTGCTCAACTCTACTGGAATTGACTTGACCTCTTGGCTGCTGACTCCGGATTGTGTTTTGACCTCATCATATTGTTCCCTGTATACCTGCATTACCTCGTAGCTTTGACTTTGGCTTCTCTTATCTTCTTAGGCCCCTGCATGTATCTAAGTGAGGGACGCCAAGTTGTACGCCTTCGGTTAGGACGGGCCATGCAAGTAGGCAGGGGCAGAGGGGTGGAGTTTAGGGCTGCTCTTATCCCTATCCTCTGTCGTGACACATATATTGGCATTATTCTGAATAGCTCAAAAATATTCCTATGTCCTTACACTGGTTACAGATCATGGTTACTTAATATTGGACACGGAGCAATATTATACCTCCTAGACGTACAGTAATTATAGATAACCTCTAGATATTCATGTTCTCCTTTTATGTTACAGCGACAGATTGATAATGGTCAACAACGACCGAAACGTTTCATATATCGCAGCCTCATTGGACAAGATTAACGATCCAACATATAGCAAAACCAAGAATACAGAGCTATAATACATATGTTTGTTACCAGACAATACCTGCCTGTGACTACAGGCAATCAACTGTGAATCTACTTCCAATCTCTCTTTATTGAATTTGGCACTATTTTTCACAACTTTGGAGTGTACCACAAATAAATCCACTTTACATACTTCATATAGCGAGTGTGTGGTTTTCTCTATACAAGTATCTATGGGCATAGTCCCTTATACCACAGCACCGAAAAATAAATCAGTGTGGGACAGCACCATCGGCGGCCAGATGGCCGGTAGTCTAGGATGTGGCGGTGCCCGCGATGTCAGGTCCTGACCTGAAGAACCCCTCCAATGGTAACAGATGAAAGAAGATCGCAGCACTCCAAGGTCTTCTAGTTTTCAAAGTTTATTCCACCACGTGAAATGCGACGTTTTGACCCAGGGGGGGTCTTTATCAAGCATAAAGTACATCAAGAGTGCAACACATATATATACATACACCAATAACCCCATTGGTCAAGTGACACACCCCCAAACGGGGGTACCCACCCCTGTCAGGTGACCACCAAAAAAAACTTCTAAATTACATGAATAATGCTTCAGGTATATATAACCCAAGAAACCTATCCTCAGATTAAATGATTCATATGTATTAAAGAATAATAATCATAACGGTAGCCAGACACATACCAAATGAAAGTGGGATAGAGAGAACTGTGACGTCACTGGCTGGGGCGTCCAGGCAGTCTTTAGTGACGGCAGACGCGGGAAGTCCAGTGCCGTGCGCCGATGTGGGAAATCGGGGACTGCGCATGTTCTTGATGACGTAATGGTCATGTGATCGCAGTCACATGACCGCGGCCGACAGTCATGACAACGGCAGACGCGGAGGCTGAATGCTGGCAGCGTGCATCTGCGTGAGAAGCAGGAAACTGTACTGGAGGTGGTGACGTCATGGTCACATGATCGCCACTGACATACACAGTAGTGTTATTATATTCTATAGTTTCCAGGATCCTGCAAGTGCCTGCCGTGGCAAACGAGTCCCTAAATAGTCTATTATCAATTATGGCATAAGAAGAAGTATTTACTAATAATCCCACATAATATCACAAAATCGGGAGGTTTTCAATCAATCATAAAGGCATTTTTGGGAACATATTAAAGGTAGCACAGCCCATCACTGAAAGCCGATCTGTCTGGGTGTACACAGAGGGAGCTTTGTATGTGGGAACACAGGATCAAGACACCGGTCAGGCAAAACAGTCACGGGAGAAAATGATCCCATGTAGAGAAGGAGGGGACCCTGTCCAAACCCCGGGTGTAGAACAGCACCATATTGGGCGGTGCCCATTGTCGACTCATAGTTCAGCCAACATTCATACTTTTAAAAAGCCAAAACAGGCGGTAAAGTTAAGTACCTGCCTGTCAGTATGGCTCTAGTTACCATGCACAGGGGGTATATAGGTGTGTATGGTTGTTCCCCCGACAGAAGTAAGGGGTACATAAACCAACACCTTAATCAGACAACAGTGGGCAACCAGATTGGAAACAACACTGTTGCTGGAACCCCCTCATTCGCAACCCGGCCGATGAGTCTATGGCAACCTAAGATGGCTGTCTGTCTGAACCGTTAGGAATGGTGCAAGGGGTCCCCAAAAGATTATGAGGGTCTCTACACCTGGAGTGTATATATTATACTATACCGGCCTGTGTGTCGATGCCTGGAGTCCCACAAGTTCCAAGGGTACAGCAGTGGGAATTATCCCACAATGTGTCCAGTACAGGCAGATGCGGCCAGATGGAGGCTGGGTTAATGAAAGAATAAAGAAAAAAGGAAAAAAACAGGAGTGGGTTATGGTAATAGTTAAAAAAGGCAAATGACAATACAATAATCTTAGGGCTGGGATCGAAATAGGGAGCCAATCTTAAAATCGCGGTTCATTCCCTTCATTCCCTTGGGTTCAAGGGTATCCAGATCAAAAATCCATTTCAGTTCCAGGCGCTTCAACAATTTTTCTCGGTCCCCACCCCTGTTCAAGGGAGGGACCCCATCAATGATTCTGAACCTTAATTGGGACACGTTATGTCTGGACTGAAGAAAGTGCTCAGGGACTGGAAGTTCCTTTTCTGTGGAGATCTGTCCTAATTGGTTTTTCTCCAATAGTTTTCTGATATTTGAGCGGTGCTGATTTATTCTAAGTTTACAAGGCTGGGTGGTCTCCCCTACGTAAATCAGACCGCAGGGGCACTGTAGTACATAAATCACATATTGAGATATGCAGGTGAAAAAGTTCTTGATTTTATATGTTTTACCAGACCTTGGGTGGGTAAAGGACGGGCCTTTCAACATGCTGTTGCAGTTACAACATCCCAGACATGGATAACAGCCCACCCTCTTGTTCTTTGTCGCGATATTAGGCGTGACAGAAGTGTGGACTAATTTGTCCCCAAGATTTTTAGACCTCCTATAGGACATCAGAGGAGGCGCTTTAAACTCAGATACTTCAGGGACAGAATGGGTTAATATGCCCCAATGTCGTATGAGGATGTCTGCAATCAGCCTGCTGTGAGTTGAAAATGTGGAGACATAAGGAATTCTGGCTGTACGTGTAGTGGCACACCGTGGTGTGAGTAGCTTGTCCCGTGTGGTATTTTGTACCCTCATCAGGTGTCTGTCCACTAACCGCCTAGGGTATTTTCTCTCCACAAATTTATGACCAATTACTGTCAGTCATGGTCCTAACTTAGAGTCCTCAGAAACGATACCACAGCACCTCACGGAAAAATAGTGCATATTCCTTCTTTTTTTTCCAAGGAGCAGATATGACATTACATTTTGTATTGTTTCATTTATATTGGAAGGTTTTTTTCAGTGTCCAGTTTACAGTACAGTACATTGAAATAAGGTATTGTTTAAAACATATTACCTATACACTAATGCCAGTAGTAATGAGTTATAGTGATGAGCGAGCATCAAAGTGCTCGTGTTCTCTGGCCGAACACGTCGCGATGCTCGTGTGTTCTACCGAGCACCCGAGCACAATGTAAGTCAATAGGAGAACTCCAGGCACCCCCTGTTTAGAAGAGGAGAGGGTGTCTGGTTCCCAAAAAAACAGCCAGGCTCCGATCAGTTACCATGGCAGCCAGGACGCTACTGAAGTCCTGGCTGCCATGGTCAGTTAGTCACTCAGCAGCATTATACTTACCAGGCTCAGCTTCTTCTGAAAACTGACAGGTCTATGCGGCGCATTGCTGAAGGCATGCCATGGTAACCGATCGGTGATTACACTGGGACTCCGATCGGAACTGCTACTGCCACCAATGATGGGGGGGAGGGACCCTGTGGCCGCTGCCAGAAATGATTTTTATACTGGGGGGGGGTTAAGGCGCACTGGCCACCAGTGATTTTAATACTGGTATATTCTTACTTCAAGCGTCCCCATGACCATGGGAATGCCTTACGAGCAGAGGGTGCCTGGGGTTTTCCCATTGACTTACATTGTGCTCAATGGCATACAAGCACATGCAGTGTTCGGCCGAATACTCGGTTGAACACGAGCATGGCAATGCTAGAGCCAAACACCTGTTCGGCCGAGCATGCTTGCTCATCACTAATGAGCTACTGTATATAAAGGCAGGAGACAACATTGCATTCCTATAGTATTTTACTGGCTAACTATGTTTCTATTAACATTTCCTAAGCATATTCATATTGCTTATTTTTATAGAGCAACATTTTCATAAACTTTGCTATACTTTTCTGAAGTAAAATGTTTTGTTATCATGGGGACATGACAATGTTTAATGGCCATTTATCCTGATTTGAAAGCCTTGGGTTCTGAAACACTGCTGGGAATGACAGTGCAATACTGTCCTTGGCATTTACTAATCATTGCTGTTGGTTATTTTGAAATACAGACTCCTTACTTGGCCTGGATAACACATTCCAATTTCTCTATGGAGCATTTAATGCAATAATGTAAGATAATGTAATTGCTTTAAAAAAATATATATATAATTCTATTTAGCAAAAATATGATGATAAATTATGTATCAGATCAATCTGCTTATCCAGAATCTTATGAGACTAGAACTAGAAGTAGGCTCTGGTCACATGAACATTTAGACTTTTGTTTGCTGTGCCTTATCTGAGGACGACAGATCCTGGAATTTTTTTTTTTTAGTATAAGATACACTGGACTATGAAACGCATTTGGATTTGCAGTAAAATAAGAAAAAAATATATTTTTAATCAGTCCTCAGATTAGATCAGACCCCCAATCCTTATCAGACCCCCACATCAGACCCCAATTCTTCATCCGACCTCAAATCAAACCCCAATATCAGACCCCCAAGCTCCATCAGCCTCAATTCAGACCCTTAGAACCCTAGGCTCCATACACCTCAGATCAGACCCTCAGGTTCCCAAGCTCCATCAGCTTCAGATCATACCCTACAAATGCCATCAGCCTCATATCAGCCCCCCATCAACACCCCCTCCCAGCCCCATCAGCCTCAGATCAGCCCCCATCAGACCCTACAACTTCCTTCAGACTCAGATCAGACCCCCGTCAGAACTCAATTAAGATGTTAAAAAAAATTAAAATAAACGTAACTCACTTGTTTTGGATGGCTCTTCCACTCACTCACTGCTCCTTGGTCTTCTTCCGGCCTGCGCTGTACTGTGACCTGGTGTCGCACAGTGCACGTGCACTACATCCTGACGCTATAAGCAGTCAGGACATAGTGCAGAGTGGGGCCCGGAAGAAGACCAAGGAAGGTGAGTAGAATCAGCATAGCACCTCCCTTACTGTACCCTGTTCCTGCATGCTGATGAACACTTCCATAGTGGGAACGGTCATTAGCATTTGGACTATAAAATGCACTACTATTTTCCCTCACTTTTGGGTGGAAAAGTGCGTTTTATAGTCCAAAAAATAGTAGTTATCTTCCTATTTATAGTTATCTTCCTAGCTATACTTCCTAAAAGTAGTTATCTTCCTATTTTCTTTGTTTATACAATGTGATGGACCTCAAGTACTCAGGAAGAGTATGTCCGCCTCTGCATTCTTCCTTACTCAGAAGATATTGCAAACCGCTGATCTGTAGCTCCCAGTTTTCCCAGTCACTGGTCAAGACTCAGTGTAGGTGAAACAAAAATCAAGAACTCTCTTTATTGAAGACCAACTCAGTATATAAACAGTTCAAGAAGTCTAACAACATAACTCAATCAACATGAACAGCAGGCAAACAGACATCCCCTTCCCAGTGTCTTAATGAAAGAATAGGGATAGAGGAGACACATGTGATGGGATTATCTCCTGAGTGTATCATGGGGTGATCTACTCCTCTACACCAGAGTCAGCTATTCCTAGAGTAAGCTATCTCAATCCCATCACTAATACAATAGAACAAAGGGACAAATACACTAACACATACATTGGGAGTCTCAGTGCAGAATTAACCCTTTTTGTGTGGTGGGATTCACACCCTGCACTTTTAATGGGCAATAGGGCAGATGTGGCCTATAACTCCACAAATAAATCAGGGTTAATAGTTCCTTGTAACCCCAAGGTTTGAGGTGGTCTCCATAGTTCTGGGTACATAGTCCGTAGGAAGTCTTCTCCAGCAGCCTCAGTGATGGTTCAGTCCGTCTCATACAACATCTACTGTATAGTGATGAGCGGGAGGTGCCATATTCGAATTTGCGATATATCGCGAATATTCGAATGAATATTCGTAATATATTGGCTGAAATTGAATATTCGACATTATTTTAATTATCGCGAATAATATGCAAATACATTATTCGCATAATGCGAATTGAACTTCGAATTGAATATAAAGGCATATTTCCTACTGGCTTGCAAGCATGAACGAATGCTCTAAGTTGGATGCGCAATGCGAAAAAAATTACTTTTATTTTTTTCAATAATTAGAATACTTACTTAGTCGTCACTTGTCATCATATTCTGTTCATTGCGTAAAAAAAAAAAAAAAGATAGTAATATTTTCGCATTGCACATCCAACTTAGAGCTGTCTATAGGCAACTTTCCTATTGCAAATGCATTTTTTGAATTTGCGAATATAGCGATATATTCGCATTCACTATATTCGCTAATTCGAACAAGCCAATCGTATTTGTAGTTCTGTATCCGTACAAAGCGACTATAATGCGAATAATTTTCATAGAAATATTCGTGTGCGTACAGATGTTATTCAAGTTCGGCAGTCGGCAATAACTTATTCGTATGTGCGCGTGCGCGTGCTTATGCGCATGCGCACGTGCACATATGGGCGTGGCTTCTTCCTGGGAGAAGTTACAACAAGTTTTGTTGGTTCATACGATCCATGCGAATAAAGATGGTCGGAAACAATTTCACCAGTTTCACCGGAGAGGAGGAAGATATACTGATCAAAGTAAGTTATTGAACATTACATTACAGCTATAAGTACATGCCACACGCTTGTAACATTCAAATGTATGTTTATGGAGATAAAACATTCTCAAATTTTCGCAATACATATAAAATTTCATTTCACATAGTTTGCATACTGCAGTGCTTACATATAAATGATTTGTGGAAAGTATTGTTGGCATTCAAAAACAATACTTATTGCCCCAAATCATTAATATCTACTAATCTCTTATAGATATAAAATTGAGTTTCTGTCTGTCTGTTATTTATGGGCGACAAAACGACTGGACCGATCTTCACTAAATTTGGCAGACGGGTACATCAGGTGTCTGGGAAGGTTTTAGACCGGGGCTCAGCTCTATAGGACGTATTATTCCTGAGATATTCCCCCAAAAATGACCTGCATTAGCCAAAACAAGCCCCCAACTGCCATACACACGGCCACATGTCCCTTATCAGCCAATAGAACCTGGCATGTCCCCAGGCTGCCATAGCAAGTGATCACAGGTTTCAATAGTTTTCAGGTCTGTAAATATTCAGTCATATGATGTATGACGACAAAACTACACTGCTACATGCATGGGGGGCAGGGGCCACTATTAAAGGAACGGGCATTGTGGAGTTCACTGTCATTAACCACTTAACGCAAAACGCTGTGCATGTACGCCGGGGTAACTTGTGCCTGAACACATTCCGCCGTACATGCACGGCAAGATGATCGGGCAGGTGCAGGAGCTGCGCCTGAGCAATCACTGCAGGGGTACGGCAGTCCCTGATAGCCAGGCCCCTGCTGTATCTGCCGGCATTGCTGTTTACAGCGATGCTGGCGGATTAACCCCTTCTATGTCACGGTCAGCGCTGACCGCGACATAGAAGTGGTTTGCGGTTGAGTGAAGCAGGCACATCGGGTCCCCGTGCTGCTGTGACGGGGACGCGATGTGTGAGAAGGCAGACTGATGCCGTGCAGAGGCTGCCCAATGCCTTGCACGGCATCGGGACCTGCCTTCTACGAGTGCCCAGGGGATCCTGATGCCGGAAATCCGTTGCTGGTGGCAATCAACAGCAAAAAAATGCATACAATGGAAGATGCCAGCCAGTCTTTGTTATTGTTAAGGTTTTGATTGTTCTCCACATCCACATAATTGTTACCTTATGTAGGATGGTTATTGTGGTACTTGTAGTCCGTTGCTGGCATCTTCCATTGTGATGCATTTTTTGCTGTTGATTGCCATCAGCAACGGACTACAAGTGCAGGATATGCTCCCTATATATATGCACAACCACATGTGGGTTCGAGCATATCCTGCCTGTTTAACCACCACTACGTTTTCTAATGGTTCAAAAAAATGGATAGCAGACAAATCTATATATGATTCACATTGCACATCTAATCTTCCGCCTCACACAATATACCCACACTATATACCCACCACTACATACCACCAGACCCCCCTCAAACCCACACCACCTCTGACCACCCCCACCCACACACACACACACATACACAGTCTATAGCAGGCATTCTCAAACTGCGGCCCTCCAGCTGTTGTAAAACTACAACTCCCATGATGCCCCTCTATAGGATGATAGCTGTAGGCTGTCATGGAATGATGTGATTTTTAGTTTAGAAACAGCTGGAGGGCCGCAGTTTGCTGGAGGGCCGTAGTTTGAGGATGCCTAGTATTTAGATTCTAATAAGTGTCCCGTTGGTCAGGAGAAGTAATGTTTGACATTTAGTATTCGCTGGTTCTTTTAGCGTTACTCAGGGTACACCACGGGGAGGCGAACCAGCCTTACACCCCATACCGTACCGTCACTTCAATAGACAGGTACATCTCTCCTCAGATGGCTAATATCCAATATATCATACTACACATACACATACAATTTCAACACAATCCCAAATAAAAAAAAAAAAAAATAAGATTAGGCGACTTTAACATTAGCGGCAGGGGAGTACGTGGTGGCGGGGGCAGCGGTACAGCAGCAGCAAGGCAGCGCACGGTGAGAGACAGTCTAACTGAAAGCTCTGCATGTCGTAGTTTAAGCCCGGGGAACCTCCCGCCATGCGTTGCCTTAGCCATAGTCACCAACATTTATTCAACATCTTAACCACCAAACCAAAAATTATTGGTGTTTGAAAGTGAAATATTAGATTTAAAGTTGACGTTATAAAATCTGATTATATGCTTTTTTTATACTGCAGCGCATGTTGGAGCAAGGATACGACCAGACCCGCTCCCATGCAGAAAAAAATAAAATAGTGAGCAGGATCGGCTATGAGCTGTGGCGGGACTATGACGGGAAACATAAAAGTCTGGCCATTTAAAAAAATGGCATGCGGAAAGAATCCGCGAGATCCTGGACGAAAAATGTCCAGGTATAATGATTACTGAGTGTTGGAATAAAGATACAAAAGTGATGTAAAGCATATGTACATTTTTGTTTTTAGATTTTTTTCTAAAAGTAGTAAAATTTGTTATTATAGGTGTTCCTTTGCCTGCTGTCAAGCGCAGGCCTCCCAGACAGCAGGTGTGGGAGGTCTCGGCATCAGAGGAGAAGGAGGAGGAGGCCGGACCCTCAGGGCAACAACATGCCCCTAGCCCCCCAGAGGAGTCAGTGGCAGGAGTGGAGGGAGGACCTTCACCCCAACCCGCCTCACCCCCTCAAGTGGCTGATGACTAGTGATGAGCGGCAGGTGCCATATTCGATTTCGACGAAATTCGCGAATATTCGAATGAATATTCGTTTCATATTCGTCGAAATCGAATATTCGTCATTTTTTCTAGTTATCGCGATTAACATGCGATTTAAATAATCGCATATTGCGATTTGTACTTAAGGCTACTTTCCTATTGGTTTCATATCTAGAATTAGCGAGGATGACGAATATGACGAATGTATTCGTCTATTCCTCAAAACGAAGATAACGAAGTATTCTACATCTTCGTTTTAGCTACCTATTCGTCAACCTCGCTAATTCTAGCAATCAAATAGGAAGGTTGACTATAGAGACAGCTGTGTTTAATTCGCTATGCGATTTTTTTTTTTTTAATAAATAGAATAATTATAATAATTATATCAAGTAATATAATTATTCTATTAAAAAAAAAATCGCATAGCGAATTAACACAACTGTCTCTATAGTCAACCTTCCTATTTGATGCTAGAATTAGCGAGGTTGACGAATGGGTTGCTAAAGCGAAGATGTAGAATACTCGTTATCTTCGATTTTGAGATATAACGAATACATTCGTCATAATCACTATTCGCTAATTCTACCAAATCAACCATAACTTCTGTGCTCATGGAGCGTCCCCATCACCATGGGAGCGTCTCCATATACTAAAATGTACTGTCGGATTTGAGGAATTACGTTGAAATCGCAATGCGATTAATTCAAGTTATATTAATCGCATTGCGATTTCAACTTAGAACTGGGTTTATAATGGGTCAGCTTGCTAGAATGAGCGAAGTTAACGAATATGGAATATAGCAGCACTGCTAAGTTGAATTCGCAATGCGATTAATTTAACTTGAAGTAATCGCATTGCGATTTCAACTTAGCACTGCTTTCTTACATAGGCTAGAATTAACGAATATGGAATATAGCACTAGCAGTGCCAAGTTGAAATCGCAATGCGATTACTTCAAGTTAAATTAATCGCATTGCGAATTCAACTTAGCAGTGCTGCTATATTCCAAATTCGTTAACTTCGTTCATTCTAGCAAGCTGACCCATTATAAACTCAGCTCTAAGTTAAATCGCAATGCGATTAATATAACTTGAATTAATCGCATTGCGATTTCAACGTAATTCCTCAAATCCGACAGTACATTTTAGTATATGTAGATTCTCCCATGGATGGGGACGCTCCATGAGCACGGAAGTCGGCAGAAGCGGCAATGGGCACTGACTAGAGCAGCCAGGAAGCCAGGAATCCTCAGGACAGGTAAGAACTACTGTTGGGAAGAGGGAAAGAAAAAAATATAACTAAAAAAAAAAAAAAAAAAAAACGAATATTCGAAATAGCGAATTTATAGCGCTATATTCGAAATATTCGCGAATTAGCGAAGTGCCGATATTCGCTAAAAAAATTCGCTTTTCGAATATTCGCGCTCAACACTACTGATGACGGGGATGAGGGGGAAGAGGAGGAAGAACTGATCACTCACCACCCCCCACAAGGAGTGTAGGTATGTGCTGTGGCTGTTTTCACTTACTCACTGTTCACACACACACACGTGTCAGTTTAGTCTTCATCATAGACATACTTTTTTGGAGCAAACAATAGGCATGTTAAAGCTTTACTAATAATCTTTCTTCAGCCCACACATATCGGAGAACCTTTAGTCCCACACTTACAGTTCCGTACAAGCGGGATATCAAAAAAGTACTATCTCAACACTCTTTACAGTCTTCCAGGGGTCTGGTTCCCCTCTATGATTGTTCTGCGTTCCGATCGCCTATCCACACTGTATTTTAACAGCCTTTTTAACCACAATGGTATGTAAACCCCAAGATGTAGTACGGGTGTGACCTGTCCCACCCAATGTCTCTGACTATTAAAACCCAGGCCCAAAATAATTTCCAAAGAAAACCTCCCTGAAACCTATAGTTACAGGCGTACTGATTCACCAAAGCATACATTCCCACATTACAATTGAGACATAACGAGCAGGCATGATTATTCCCCAAACTCGGACCAGATATTGTTAGTGTCAACCCGAATAAACGGGTATATGGGGGCTCCCAAAGTGGGCGGAGATA
>JAKVIS010001335.1:0-36064 GCA_033119425.1 Bufotes viridis
AGAGAGGGGTGTGACGCTTGATGGGGGGATGTGTGGTGGAGGGGAGGGGACGGGGAAGATTGTCACGTCGGCGTAGGCGGTGGGAGGTCCTTGGAGTCGGAGAGATTCTATGGCCCTACGAGTGGGGCTGGACTCCCGGGATTGTTGGCGGCTGTGGCGGAACTGTCAGGGTGAGCCATCAGGGGTGCCTCCGAGCTAGTGGTCAACGGCTGGGGGTAAGGCGGCTCACCTCGGCAGTGTTTTTGGGGTTTGGGGCTCCAAGGACCTCCCCCTTGGAAAAGAAGGGACAGACATGTTAATGTGTTTTTGTGGTATTTAGGAGGTTATTATTATTGTTACATGTATGTTTGCAATAAATAGGCTTCTGTGGCCATATTAATCCAAAATTGGTGTCAGTGTCGTTATTGGTGGGAAAAAGGGGGTTCGGGGGAGGCATATTGATTGAGGTGGGATCGAGGTGTGCTGAGGGGAGGTCGAGCAGAATAACCAGTACCTCCGTCAAGGATTCTAAGGATAAGTAGAAGCCACTCCTCTGATGACACGAGCAGTCGGTATTCTTGCATTATGCATATCAATGGTGACAGTGATACGGTAAATGAATAATCAGATTGACCTGGTTGTGTAGAAGTCGAGGATAAACAGGTCACAGGAGCGAAGGAGCTTAAATCCGCAGAAGGCAACCAATATCCACCTGATCATCCCCGGAGCAGATCTTGTAAGATTATGAAGAACAGATTTATAGCCATGAAATCATGCTGCTCAGTGAAGCGATAGACTCTCACATTTACATAATGTCAGTCCGGTGCATATGGTTACGCCGAGTGCTCGCTGACACTCAGCCAGAAGAAACTTCTCAAGCGTCGAGATGAAAAATAAGGAAGAAATTTAGGAAGACAATCAAAAAGAAGCCCAGTCTTCCTCTGAATAATCCTTTTCTATTCAGCCTGCTCTTAAAGGGTTTGTCCAGGCTTAGAAGAAATTAGCGCCATCTTTGTCCACAGGTTATGTCTGGTATTGCAGTATTTAAAGGAGCAGCCCAGTCTCTATGAAGCTGCAAAATGAATCATGCCTTACCCTGGCAGACATGATGAAACCCCCCCAGCTGACCATGAAACCCTGTGTAAACAACAGTCGGTGGTCCCGTGATTTACCCATGCGGATGCCTTTTGGCTGCCTCCTCTTCTGCACCAAAGTCTTTAGCACATATGCATATACAGGAAATTATGCTGCACCCGTATTTGAACATTTTCAGAGCTGGCACAGAAGAGGTGGCAGCCAGGGAAGTGGTCAAATGGGTAAATCACATGACTGCAACCACGTGCCAGACTGCAGCCAGGCATGCAGCAGCTGCCAAGTGTCCACAGGGGACCCATGGGCAGCAGGAGGCTTCAGGGTTTGGGGTATAGTTCAGTTTGCCTAGTGCTGTAGCTCCTTCATTCAATGGATAGGCAGGGGTCGCAGGAATCAAATCTCCGCCAATCTCACAATGAGGTCTATTGTGGAAAAAGTGTCATCATTTTCTTCATTTTTAACTCTTTATGGAGGGCTGAGTTCCATTTGTATCTTCTAGAGCTCCTCATCCCTTGTTCATCTTCACATAGGTTTAGAATAACATTATAAAATTCTGGACATTTTCCAAAAGTCTCCAACATAAGTTCAAAAATGGTGTGCAACAAAATCTAACTTTTTCTATGCCAGAAACATTGTTGCACAAATCAGAATAAACCCACCCCCCCCACCCCCCATTGTCTTCGGTAAGCTTCTAAGCTCCCCCTAGTGGTCACATCCAGAAGGGAAATAGGGGATTTGTACCTATGAGAACAAAAAAATAATTTCTGAATCCCATATATTTCTTCTCTCTTTAACAGGATTTTACAGGATTTAGATATTAATGGCCTATCATCAGGATAGATACTTCATCAGATCGCTTGGTGTCTGACCCCCAGCAGCCCTACCAATCAGCTGTTTTTGGCAGTCGCTGGTGTTTTAGACTATACAGTGGAAGGAGTCAGAATCACAAGGGGGCAGATACTAAGACTGGCGTTGCAAACTTCAGTTTTAGGGCTCATGTACACCATCGTATTTTTTTTCCGTGTCTGTTCCGTTTTTTTGTGGATTGTATGTGAAACCATTCATTTCAATCGGTCTGCAAAAAAAACGGAAGTTACTCTGTGTGTTTTCCATTTTTGTATGTCCGCTCTGCGAAGGAATAGAACATGTCCTATTATTGTCCGCATTACGAACAAGGATAGGACTGTTCTATTAGGGGTCAGCTGTTCCATCCGCAAAATAAAGAATGCACACAGACGCCATCCGTATTTTTTGGAGATCCATATTTTTCGGACTGCAAAATACATATGGTCATGTGCAGTAGCCCTTAGGCCTCATGCCCACGGCCGTTCCGTGTATTGGGGACCACAATTTGCGGTCCCCAATGCACGGGCAAAATCCGTTCGGCGGCCAGGACGGATCGAGACCAATTCAACTTGAATGGGTCCGTGATCGTCCGCACCTTAAAAAATAAAACATGTTATACTTTTTTGCGGTGAGGAGAAACGGACAGAAACACCACGGAAGCACTCTGTAGTGCTTTTGTGGGGTTTCCATGCCTCCGTTCCGCACTGCTGCTCCGGATCGCGGACCCATTCAAATGAATGGGTCCGCAACCGTGATGCGGGAAGCACACGGCCGGTGTGCATGAGGCCTAAGTATGAAGTTCACTTCTTATTAAAGGTGTTCTCTAGGCTTTTAATATTGATAGGTCATCAATATCAGAGCGGCGGGGGTCCGACACCCGGGACCCCCATCGATCGGCTCTATGAAGGGAAGTGTGCTGTCTCCCTGCTCTCTTCCTGCTCGCTACTGCTATGTCTATGTCTACTGTGCGCGCCTTCCCTTCGCACAGCTGATCTTCGGGGGGTGCCTGGTGTCAGACCCCCGCCGATCTGATATTGATGACCTATCCTGAGGATAGGTCATCAATATTAAAAGCCCAGTCAACCCCTTCAATTTTGGCTCTCCAGGGAGCCAATGCGTCAATAATTCAATGTATGCCAGCTATGAGAGGGCGTGGATTTCAATACCTGGTGTAAATTATAGTAAATCTGTCAGCCCATGAGAGGCGACACCCCTGCAGCTAAGCCATTTTTGAAAAGTGGCAAAAGAAACGAAAAGTCGCAAGCTCTGGCACAAAGATGTTGTGCGCCTTAATTTTCAACTTTTTACTGCCACAGCAATGGCGTAAAACAGTTTAAGCGATTTTCCGAGACTTAAATACTGATGACCTGACCCCCGTTTGAGAAAGCAGTGGGGCTTGCAGTAGTAAGATCATCATAGTTCACAAAGAACTCATCACAGTTCCCCAATGACAGACTCAACTCTGCTACATCTCTATGACATAATTGGGAAGGAAGTAATTAAAATCAATCTGGCAGGACTAAATGAGAAAAATGGGTCATGTCGAGCAAAAAAAATGCCTGTTCGAATCCTCCGGTAACCAAGGCTTCCGAGAAGAATCGGAGAAGCGGGCGCTCGTAAGGATGCAAGTTCCTCTCTGAATCGTATCCAGCTTACAGAAGATGAAAAGATTACTCGTCGGCCAAAACTCTGTGACTGTCCTTTTGGCTGCAGAAATAATTGCCAAGTCCAGCACTGACGGGATCAGCGAGGAGTGACACCCAGAGAGGAAGGATGTGTCAATGTCAAGAAGCCGCCGACAAAGCCTACGTCCTTCATTAATTCTCTGGGATATAATCTATGCAAATCTCCTCAATGCTCCTCGTAATGCGTTCCCGAAATTTCCATGCAATGGCGTCCGAAACAAGCCGTGACTAAGAATATAATATAGGGCCTCATTAATCGTCTTTTTGTTGCCCATGGCAACCAATCGGAAATCAGCTTTTATTTTTTCAGAGCTGATTAAGAAATTAAAGCTTAGCCATGATTGGTTGTTATAGGCACCCATAGCAACCAGATGCAGATTTTTTTTTTTAAATAAATCTTTATTAGTATATTCACAATATAAATAACAAGCATAATATAAAGGATATAAAAAACCCTATGTAATTATATTATGTAACTATACTATGCCCACAGAGTCTCTTGACCACCTGACAAAACCATAGTTGCTAAATGTTCCTAATTTGGCGGGACTGTCCTTGATTTGTCCTTGAGACAGTTTCGGCAAATTTGTGATGTTCGGAGCTGAAAATGGGTGGGGCTAACACAAACCCTGCCCCTAAGTTGGTGTTCCCAGTTCCCAGTAAGGGGGGGGCATTCAGTTTTCCCAGGGGCGTGGCTCAAATGCCCGATTTTGCCATCCATGGGCTGGCGGGTGGAGGAGACCATATTAAAAGCTTGGCGTGAGTGACACAAAATTCAAAAAAAGCCACACATTTTGTTCTAAATGCCGCGTGAGCAAAAATGTGCTTCAGAAAATGTTGTATGTTTCGGATAAATTTCATAATTAGCATAATGGATGTACTAGGAACGTATAGCATAGTCCAGGGCTATTGATTCTTTGACTCTGCTCCCTCAAATGCAGGTTTCCAAGGCTCTCTGTGGTCCCTTCCTGTCCTCCGGGCCCCTGGATGCACTGAGCACATAATACTGCAATACTGTCTATTGCATTTTGAGTAATCATTTTTGTTTTTCGGTTAAAATGTAGGCTAAAATGAAAAGCACTCTCAGTACTATCTGTATTATGTGCAGACTGTATGCAGGGGGCAGGCGGGACAGGAAGTCTGTAAGGTGAAGCTTCAGCCAATAGCTGCAGAGCAGGAAGTGACATCAGACAAGGAGAGTGGCCATTTTGGCAACTTCTATTGTAAATTCTGGTAAGTTTTTGTCATTTCATGCAGCGCTAAGGATCTTCAGTGCACTGATATCCTTGGAAACTTGAATCTGGGTGGTCAGAGTGAAATAATTAATGCCCTGGCATTAATTGTGGCCAAAGTTTCACTTTAAATCACCGACAACTCCTTAAATGGAGTCTGTCACCAGGAAATTAGTTGTCAAACCGCCATGTAGGGCTAGCTCCACTGACTGTAATGGTACCTTTCACTTTGCGACCTCATGCTTCATTCTGGAGAAAAAGCACTTTTAATCCATATGCAAATGAATGGTTAAGTGCACTGAGAGTGGGGCCAAGTCACTCTGTGCACCCTTGTTCCTCCTGCTTCATCTGCCAGCCCCTCCCTGTCCTTCTTGATTGACCAAGCGGAAGGAGGAGGAACAAGGGACATAGGATGTCTTTTTTTTTTTTTACTCAATTTTTTTTAAATAATTGGAAATCATACCATTTTCCCATATATATGTATTTTAAATTCTGCATATATACCTTTCCTTTATCAGGCGATTGACCCTTTACTTATCACATGAATGTATCACAGGATACATTCATGTGATAAGTAAATTGGACTAGTGGTGGAATTATTGGGGTCATTTATCAAACTGGTATAAAGTAGAACTGGCTTAGTTACCCATAGCAACCAGATTCAACCTTTAATTTTCCAAAGGAGCTGTCAAAAATGAACGGTGGAATCTGATAAGTTCTACTTTACACCAGTTTGATCATTGACCCCATATGTTTTTTTCTTTTATTGTGGTTATTACAGTAACTACAACACTTAACTACATATATTTAAATGGCTGCCTGTCTGTAGGTGATTTGTATCATGGCTACCTGTCTCTAGGTGATGTCATGTTGTAACTAAAGCTAAGTGTAAAAAAAAAAAAAACACACCACAGATCTGATTATACACAGACTCTGAAAGGCATGATGAAGAGACACTGTAGGTAGTAATACTGTATATACTATACATGTTCTTCTCCACAGTACACTACTATTGTTAGATACCTGGACGGTTAACTGAAAGCCGGGACACATGATACTTGTGAGGGTCACATGACGGCTCCCATGACTGACACCATGTTTAGTCTTATCCACCTCTCCTATGGATACATTTTACATGACTAAAATGGTCCATACCATTTCTATTCTTCAGGGAGAGGCTACTTTATGGATGCAATCAAGGTCTGCAAGCAAAATTTTAAATCAATGTATATTATAAAATAAATAAATGTAATCATTAAAACCGGAATACCTCTTTAACTGCTTTTTTTTTTGCATAAGGATTAAAAGTATGTTTTCTCCAGAATAAAGCAATGGATTGCTAAGTAAAAGGGATCATTAAATTCAGCTGTGACCTACAAGACATGGTGACTGGTTTATCAGTGAATTCCCTGCTGACAGTTTCCCTTTAATATGATATAGAAATATATCTGAAAACAATCATGTTACCAAGTTACTTTCCCTGTGTGGTCATATGCTAACAAATAGTCTGCTAATAGTAGGCCACCCAGAAAACACCTGGTATAGAAGCCGACATCGCCTGCATCCCCTCCTGGTTCAGTGTCTGTACAGACGTCGTTCTGCTGTTCTTCATGCTGTGAGGCTATACATATACATCCACTATCTAATCCACCGTCACTATTAAATCTGGTCTCACAACCCAATGTGTTTAATCAGTCTGTTATCATTTACTGGTCTGTAGGAGTCACGATTACAGTAACCATTCGTAGTAGGAAATTGTGACCTACGGTACATTTCATTCTTCCTTCCTTTCATATTTGGCACTTAGTAATCTGAATTGAAAGGCCTGAAAGAGCAGCCAAAACATTGCTTCCCGGTCATTGGTGTTTCCATGGTACGAGAAATAAAGCCTGTTCCTTGTGTTTGTAGCTTTTGAAGAAAGGATAAAGTAATGAGCTTAATCTTTCAAGGGCAAACATGATGTCTTAAGGAGATTATCTTCATTTGCTTCCAAACATTTATGATCATTATGGAACCATACGTACACATTAAAAAGTCAACTAGGCAATTACTGCTACGTCCACCAGCTAGCCATGCTGATGGTGGAGGTGGTGTGTGTTTGTGTCTAAGGAGGCTTAAAGACCACTCCACAAAAGAAGACAACAGTATTATAAATGGCTTGTGGTAGGTAGGGTGGCCACTTGCTTGACCCCCAAAAGGAGAACATCATAGGCCATGCCCCCATCTCCACTAATCCATGACCCCTCTCCCAGTAATGGTGCCCGGTAAGAAAAAAAAGAAGGTGAGACCTTAAGGCAAGCTAGGTGCTGGCCCCGGAGTGGTTCCATCACCTTCAGTCAGTCACTGAATGACAAGTCAGTCGGCTGTAGTGACTGACTGGGGGTGAGAGAAGGCCTCGGTCAGTCAGTTTATAGCTGTAGCACATGCTCAGGCAACAAAATGCTACTGTTTCAGCATGAAGCCACCGAAAAGGAGGACACCCAAGCATCCGTCCAGGCCTTGCCCAGAAGGGGGACATGGAGCCAGGAAACTGAGCTGTCCAGCCTAAAGCTAGATGTATGGCCACTCTAATGGTAAGAGTTGGCTCAGTTACAGATTTTTGCATTTGGACCCAGAATTTTTAAGCTACAACTTTTTGGGCAATAATATGTTGGTTCTGACTCCTGGAACACTCTTGAGGCAGGAGAGTTGACAATAGGTGCCTCGTGGGTGGTAACCAGACATGTCAAAGGTCAGATCATAATGTTATGACCCAGTTAAGAAAATAAAACCATTGTTGTAGGACAGTCCCTTCAAGAGCCAAGTTGCTGTTGCTCGGTAGTCAATTGAAGCTCTGTTGAAGAAGGGTGATCCAAAGCTAAAAGGGGTAACAGTGTCGATCCACTACTTCCAGGCTAAGATCGAGATCACTACTAGATCTCTCGACCCACTACTTCCATAAAGGCTTTAGAGTTAGATCTCTAGATCTAGGGAGAAATATGTGCAATAACTTTCCTCCAGCAGCTGTGAACCAATACTCATGCACATATCTTCAAGCACTTGAACCTCATTTATGGGAAATTTTAGGCATTTCCCTTGATCAACAAAGGAATGACCATGAAACCTAAGAGAAATGTCAATTTTGGGGTATATTGGGATACACTCTGCCCCTTTGAAACCTGTTTTTGTGAAACCTGAAAGGTTAAGCGGAATACTTGTAGATTTATACTCATTACCTCATGTCAACTCGAGAGCTGTTTTCAATTTGCTATAGACAGCTCCTTCCTCAGAAGCATAACCTTTAGCTCTTGGGTTCCAATGCAAAATCTGTAACAGGATACCTCACACTGTTCCTTCTAGGCTGAGCAATATAGGACTGACTGTATCAAATAAATTAATTTACAGCACCTAATAATTAGCTACAAAGCAGTCAGATATACTGGAAAACATAGCATCCATGAACATACTGCTAATCAACATCCAGGTCTAATGCAGTGAAGGTTGTCGTCTAAATCGCTAGTGATCCAAGGCAGTGACGGGGTAAATGTCAGTATCTTGGTGTTTTAGGACAGGGAAGGGGTTATTATAAACATTCCTGGTGGTCTGGGGCAGTGAAAGGTTTGATATAAGTATACATGGTTGCCTAGGACAACCAGGGGGTTAATTACAGTGTCACTTTTGATCTTGGGCAGTGACAGGGTTACCGCAGAGATCCCTGGTGGTCTAGTGCAGTCAAGTGTTAAATATAAGATGCCTGGTGGAAGAGTAAATGCTGCATACCTGGTGTTCAGCGATTATTCACCTTTCAAGGAATTATCCCAACTGTGCCAAGAGTTTGCACACCAGTATTTCAACTTCATGTTTGCTGTTTGTTTTGATCATAGAGATGAGTTCAGGGAGCGGATACAGAGAACTGTGCAGCTGTATCTGTATGGCTGCACAGTTCTCACTATAATCAAACAGAGCAATTCTGGAGCCCTTTGTCTGATCACTAAGGAGATAGCTCTAGGTGGAAGCAGAATTCCCTTGAATAGGGACAGCTTCAGAGTGGTCTAGCAGAGGATGCTCTGCCTACAATGTGCCATTTATAATACTAGTATATAGTATAGAGGGACAATTGGGCTGGCTCAGTCCCCGGTGCACCTTCTACACCTGTACCCCTGCTACCTTTATAGCCTCTACTGCCCTATTATCCGCGTGCCCCATCAAATGAGTTACAATTAAGCATACAACACAAATGTGTGTGAGATTGCCGATAATCTATCCAAATTAGTTGGTAAGAGCTTCAGGAAGCCCAGAATTTCTGAGTCATTTGGATATTTCCTCAAACAGTCAATAGTAAAAACCACTGACTATGACTTAACATGGTGTAGTCAGCTGCAGTAAAATTCCGTCTACCATTCAATTCATTTTCAGGAAGAAGAAAAGTCATTTTAACTACAAATTATGTCTACAAAATATTGTTTGCTTTCTGATATATATATATTTTTTTCCGGAAGAAAATCCAGTGTGTAATCATAGCAACAGCCTCAGTTGCCATGCCAAAAAACACTACTCGCATTATAATAATAAAAGATTATCCCGCGTTGCTGTAATCTATTATTTAGATTGATTTAGTGGATTTATAGTTTGGACTTGGAGAACTGAGTAGTTTTTTTTCGCAGCAAGACTATTTTTGATTTTGTACAATAATATAGTTGAGAGAGAAGCGTGTAAATCGTCACTGCAGTAAGATAGCAACTCTATAAACATCAGGACATGCTGAATAGATGGTTCTCCCAATTATACCGAGAGAGAAAGCCACAATCAAAAGGCTTGAGCTAGAATATAAACAATTATGGGGAGAAGAACTGTATACATGGCTAAACAGACATTAGAAAGACAGACAGGCAGAAGGGTAGATAGACAGACGGATAAACAGATAGATATGAGATACATTTATAGCATAGATAGAATTGAGATTCAAATCAACTGATAGATACGATGCAGATAGATGAAGAGATTGATGGAGATATGGATGGAAACTGGAAAATAGATATTAGATAGATAGATATGATATAAATAAATAGTAGATATATGATTTAGATAACTACAATAGGCGTAGACGGGCAGGTAGATCTAGTCCTGTAGCCTAATTGCAATCCTTGCAATCAAAAAATCCCTTCGACTTTGTATAAGTGAACGTAATGGAGAAATAAATGGAGACACCTGGCATCTATTATCACCTGTTATGCATTTCAGTTTCTTGAAAACAGACTCTGATCCTAAATCTTCTGAAATGTGTATACAGAAAACAGCTCTCCTCTGTGGTGTAGTATAGAGGATCTGTCGGCTCTCCTCTGTGGTGTAGTATAGAGGATCTGTCAGCTCTCCTGTGTGGTGTAGTATAGAGGATCTGTCAGCTCTCCTCTGTGGTGTAGTATAGAGGATCTGTCGGCTGTCCTGTGTGGTGTAGTATAGAGGATCTGTCAGCTCCCTTGTGTGGTGTAATATAGAGGATCTGTCGGCTCTCCTGTGTGGTGTAGTATAGAGGATCTGTCAGCTCTCCTGTGTGGTGTAGTATAGAGGATCTGTCAGCTCTCCTGTGTGGTGTAGTATAGAGGATCTGTCGGCTCTCCTGTGTGGTGTAGTATAGAGGATCTGTCAGCTTTCCTGTGTGGTGTAGTATAGAGGATCTGTCAGCTCTCCTGTGTGGTGTAGTATAGAGGATCTGTCGGCTCTCCTGTGTGGTGTAGTATAGAGGATCTGTCAGCTCTCCTGTGTGGTGTAGTATAGAGGATCTGTCAGCTCTCCTGTGTGGTGTAGTATAGAGGATCTGTCAGCTCTCCTGTGTGGTGTAGTATAGAGGATCTGTCGGCTCTCCTGTGTGGTGTAGTATAGAGGATCTGTCAGCTCTCCTGTGTGGTGTAGTATAGAGGATCTGTCAGCTCTCCTGTGTGGTGTAGTATAGAGGATCTGTCAGCTCTCCTGTGTGGTGTAGTATAGAGGATCTGTCAGCTCTCCTGTGTGGTGTAGTATAGAGGATCTGTCAGCTCTCCTGTGTGGTGTAGTATAGAGGATCTGTCAGCTCTCCTGTGTGGTGTAGTATAGAGGATCTGTCAGCTCTCCTGTGTGGTGTAGTATAGAGGATCTGTCAGCTCTCCTGTGTGGTGTAGTATAGAGGATCTGTCAGCTCTCCTGTGTGGTGTAGTATAGAGGATCTGTCAGCTCTCCTGTGTGGTGTAGTATAGAGGGATCTGTCAGCTCTCCTGTGTGGTGTAGTATAGAGGATCTGTCAGCTCTCCTGTGTGGTGTAGTATAGAGGATCTGTCAGCTCTCCTGTGTGGTGTAGTATACAGGATCTGTCAGCTCTCCTGTGTGGTGTAGTATAGAGGATCTGTCAGCTCTCCTGTGTGGTGTAGTATAGAGGATCTGTCAGGCTCTCCTGTGTGGTGTAGTATAGAGGATCTGTCAGCTCTCCTGTGTGGTGTAGTATAGAGGATCTGTCAGCTCTCCTGTGTGGTGTAGTATAGAGGATCTGTCAGCTCTCCTGTGTGGTGTAGTATAGAGGATCTGTCAGCTCTCCTGTGTGGTGTAGTATAGAGGATCTGTCAGCTCTCCTGTGTGGTGTAGTATAGAGGATCTGTCAGCTCTCCTGTGTGGTGTAGTATAGAGGATCTGTCAGCTCTCCTGTGTGGTGTAGTATAGAGGATCTGTCAGCTCTCCTGTGTGGTGTAGTATAGAGGATCTGTCAGCTCTCCTGTGTGGTGTAGTATAGAGGATCTGTCAGCTCTCTGTGTGGTGTAGTATAGAGGATCTGTCAGCTCTCCTGTGTGGTGTAGTATAGAGGATCTGTCAGCTCTCCTGTGTGGTGTAGTATAGAGGATCTGTCAGCTCTCCTGTGTGGTGTAGTATAGAGGATCTGTCAGCTCTCCTGTGTGGTGTAGTATAGAGGATCTGTCAGCTCTCCTGTGTGGTGTAGTATAGAGGATCTGTCAGCTCTCCTGTGTGGTGTAGTATAGAGGATCTGTCAGCTCTCCTGTGTGGTGTAGTATAGAGGATCTGTCAGCTCTCCTGTGTGGTGTAGTATAGAGGATCTGTCAGCTCTCCTGTGTGGTGTAGTATAGAGGATCTGTCAGCTCTCCTGTGTGGTGTAGTATAGAGGATCTGTCAGCTCTCCTGTGTGGTGTAGTATAGAGGATCTGTCAGCTCTCCTGTGTGGTGTAGTATAGAGGATCTGTCAGCTCTCCTGTGTGGTGTAGTATAGAGGATCTGTCAGCTCTCCTGTGTGGTGTAGTATAGAGGATCTGTCAGCTCTCCTGTGTGGTGTAGTATAGAGGATCTGTCAGCTCTCCTGTGTGGTGTAGTATAGAGGATCTGTCAGCTCTCCTGTGTGGTGTAGTATAGAGGATCTGTCAGCTCTCCTGTGTGGTGTAGTATAGAGGATCTGTCAGCTCTCCTGTGTGGTGTAGTATAGAGGATCTGTCAGCTCTCCTGTGTGGTGTAGTATAGAAGATCTGTCAGCTCTCCTGTGTGGTGTAGTATAGAGGATCTGTCAGCTCTTCTGTGTGGTGTAGTATAGAGGATCTGTCAGCTCTCCTGTGTGGTGTAGTATAGAGGATCTGTCAGCTCTCCTGTGTGGTGTAGTATAGAGGATCTGTCAGCTCTCCTGTGCGGTGTAGTATAGAGGATCTGTCAGCTCTCCTGTGTGGTGTAGTATAGAGGATCTGTCAGCTCTACTGTGTGGTGTAGTATAGAGGATCTGTCAGCTCTCCTGTGTGGTGTAGTATAGAGGATCTGTCAGCTCTCCTGTGTGGTGTAGTATAGAGGATCTGTCAGCTCTCCTGTGTGGTGTAGTATAGAGGATCTGTCGGCTCTCCTGTGTGGTGTAGTATAGAGGATCTGTAGGCTCTCCTGTGTGGTGTAGTATACAGGATCCGTCAGCTCTCCTGTGTAGTGTAATATAGAGGATCTGTCAGCTCTCCTGTGTGGTGTAATATAGAGGATCTGTCAGCTCTCCTGTGTGGTGTAGTATAGAGGATCTGTCAGCTCTCCTGTGTGGTGTAGTATAGAGGATCTGTCAGCTCTCCTCTGTGGTGTAGTATGGAGGATCTATCAGCTCTCTTGTGTAGTGTAGTATAGAGGATCTGTCAGCTCTCCTGTGCGGTGTAGTATAGAGGATCTGTCAGCTCTCCTGTGTGGTGTAGTATAGAGGATCTGTCAGCTCTCCTGCGTATCATAATGTTTGTTGTTCCCATGGCCGAAACAGCTGCATGCAAGATTTATATCACCAGGTATAATGCCAAGCGTTGGATGATGTGGTGTAAAGCACGTCACCCCTGGACTCTGGAGCAGCGGAAATGTTTCCAGTGGAGTGACGAATCACACCTCTATCTGGCAGTCTGATGGACGAATCTGGGTTTGGAGAATGCCAGGAGAACTTTCCCTGCCTGGCTGCATTGTGCCCGCTGTAACATTTGGTGGAGGAGGATAATGTTATGGGGTTGCTTTTCAGTCGGTCGGCCTAGGCCCCTCAGTTCGAGTGAGGGGAAATCTTAATGCTTTAGCATACCAAGACATTTTGGAGAATTGTATGCTTCCAACTTTATAGGAACAGTTTAAAGAGAGCTTTATTCTGTTCCTGCATGACCGTGTCCCATTGCACAAATCGAGGTCAATATAGGCATGGTTGGGGGGGGGGGGGTTGGTAAAGATCTTGACCTTCCGCACAGATATCTGACCTCACCCTGATCACAAAACCTTGGGGATGAACTAGAACAGAGATTTTGAGGCAGGTCCTCTCCTCCAACATTAGTGTCTTGAATGGGCAAAAATTCCTACACACACATGCTAAAATCTCGTAGAAAACCTTCTCAGAAGAGCAAAATGGGAACCACTCTGTGTGCATGATGTTCTAACGTGTATGGGATAGAGCCACAAAGTATGAGCTTACAAAGAGTCTTCATCTTAAGTAGAGAACTTTGATGACCTCATAATATATAAATGCTTGTGGAAGATAAATCACCTGCCACTATTTCCAGCCTTTGTTGTCTAGATGAGTTTTACTGGGGCCCAAAGCGCACGTATGATAGATATAGATGAGACGTGCAGAGAGGTTACCAAAGGTAATGGATGTGTTTCTAGAGCACAAAGGATCAAAACAAAGCAAAGATATGACAACGGCAGAATTCCCATAGAGGATCAGCTCGGATAATTGGATTTTAGAGCTGTTCTTATGTGAAAGAACCGGACGATCATTACTTCATAAAGGGAGTTTGCTTAAAAAAACAACAACATTTCTTCTAAAATAAATAAAATTTCCTAGCAAATATAAAACCTAGGTCCACACACAGTAGAAAGATTCCACCATGGACTCTGACACAAATTTATTTGCGGACTATGCTCTAGATTCACTATCAATTTCCGGGATACAGATATTGATGACTAGAGGTGAGGGAATCAATTCTAAACAAATTAGATTTGACTTTTTGGTGATTCAGTTCTTTGGTAAGCGAGGGAGAAGAATAGAGAAAGAAAAAAAAAGAAAAATAAAAGAAAAAACTGAGAAATTAGAGAGAAAAAAAATCTAGGAGACCTCAGTCCGTCATAAATGAGTTTTCAGGCCAATAGGAGCACTTTCGATAGGGGTAGAGACAATTCGGACCCGAATCGGTCAACTGATTTGGCCGAATTGAACCCCATTCAAATTTTGAGTCATTCGCTCATCTATATTGATGGCCTAGAAGCAGAGAGCTCCGTACACTGTGTAGTTTCTGTGGCCAGTATACTGAAGGGGGTGCAGAGAATACGTAATCAATATCTGTAGACTGGAGAAACCCTTTAAGAAGAAGATGATATATTTTTTTTCCAGTGCTCACAATCCCCTACTTAACATCTCACTATGGCCTATGAGAATGCTGGCCCCTTTCAGACGAGCAAGTGTCACGTTCCAGACTCGCAACGTGTGTATGCAGCAGCTCCTGTCCTGACCTCCCAGCACTGACATAGCATTATATTGATTTATGATGCTATGTAACCCTTAGAGTTCTCAAATGTATTGGACAACACTGACAGCATTGTGCCAGCAAAATGGGTACACTATGAGCGGCGTGGAAGGACCTTTTAGTATGGGAGGCAGCAGGACCTGATGCCACATGATCACGCTGGGAGCATCAAGCCTGCGGTGAAGTGAGTAATTTTTTTTTTCAACACTACTGGGTTGGGGAGGTTGGGGGGGGGATTATTTATATTGGGGGCACTATGGGGCCATTATATGTCCTGTGGGTACTACACAGGGACAATATCTTTACTGGGAGCACTACTGGGGCCATTATATGTCCTGGAGGTACTACAGACGATAATGATTTATACTGGGGCCATTATATGTCCTAGAGGTACTATAGATGGTGATTATACTGGGGGCACTGTGTGTGTTAATTCTGCTACATCTGTATATTGGGCGGAACTATGTCAGCCATTAGATATCCTAAGGGTAGTACAGAGGACATTTTTATACTGACGGGACTATGTCAGCCATCAAATGTCCTAGGGGTAGTACAGACGGACATTTTTTATACTGGGGGGACTATGTCAGCCATCAGATGTCCTGGCGGTAGTACAGATGGGCATTATTAATACTAGGGGGACTACGGTGGACATTACATGTTCTGGGGGTATTATATATACTGAGGGAACTGTGAGGGACATAGCAGACACCTAAGGCACTGTAGAGGCTTAAAAAAGGCCAATAAAGTGGTAAAAACAGATACAAAACAGGTGAAAAACAGTCTTTAAAAATGGTTAGACAGCCAGAACATGGATGCACATGCAGATGCAAACTGGCCATGAAAAACTGACAGTTTATCCATTTTTAACTGTCTTTTTTTCACTGACGTGAGGTGGGCAGCAAGCGGCACAGGTTACCCGATGTATATATATCCATTACAGCGGGTAGGGGAGGGGTACAAGGTTTTTATGATGGTTCAAGATGATAGTAGACACTTGTGGGCATGCCATTCTGGAAGAGCTTCCGACATTGTTTTATATCTGGGACTCGTCCACTGGAAATGGAAGGCTCTGTTCTGGCTAATAAATAATCTAAAATCATAAAACTTAATTAAAGAGACATCGTTGCCTTCACAATAGCATGCTTGGAATATCTGAGATTAACCTTTTCAATGCCAAAATGTCACTCGGTTCCATCAGTCATGAATGCATTGGTCTGCTCATCATGAATAACGATTAGATACGACTTTGTGAAAGGTCATGCCGATATATACTGCTGACAGAGCACATTCGATCACAGATGATCAGCGGCATTGCATAGGTGCCACCAATCTCCCTGGATTTCTTTCATTTTTTTATTATTTTTTTTGGAAGCTAATTATTGATGGCCTATAACCAAGATAGGTCACCAATATTACACTGATGGTGGTCGGACTCTGGGACTTCTGCTGATCTGCTGTTGGAAAGGGCTTTTGATGCTCCGATGAGAGCCGCAACCCCTTTCTCTGCCTGTAATGTCACATTGAAGACCTTCATGTAATTGGGAATGAGAGAGATTGTATGGGGACACACTGTAGCTGACACTGACAAGTCTCAGAATTCCTACCCATAATTAGTCAACTACTTACAATCAGTCACCCACCCATCATTACTGACCCATTTCTTGGCAACGTCCTTCTCTTCAACTCCTCCTCTACCTGGCTGTTCCTCAGGGGCGGTTCCACTTCTTTGAATATTATTAAAAGGAAGCTTAGCCAAGGCAGCTTAGTTGTGGCTGTAGGTTACACATGAGATGTATTGTGAAACATATTCTGGCTGGTAATGGAGGCTATGGCTGACATTTGAGACATTGTGAATAGCACAGAGGGGGGCACTATAAAGGGGACACACTGTGGTTGAAATTTAATGGGGGGAGCATGCTGGAGCTGGCACTGACAAGTCTCAGAATTCCCACCGACAATTGGTCACCTACTCACCATCAAACACCCACCCATCATTTCTGACCCATTTCTTGGCAACGTCCTTCTCCTCAACTCCCCCTCTATCTGGCTGCTCCTCAGGGGCGGTTCAACTTATTTCAATATTGTTAAAGGGAAGCTTAGCCAAGGCAGCTTGGCTGTGGCTGTAGATTACACATGACTCTGAGATGTATTGTGAAACATATTCTGGCTGGTAATGGAGGCTATGGCTGACATTTGAGACATTGTGACTAGCACAGAGGGGGGCACTATAAAGGGGACACACTGTGGTTGAAATTTAATGGGGGGAGCATGCTGTAGCTGGCACTGACAAGTCTTAGAATTCCCACTGACAATTGGTCACCTACTCACCATCAGACACCCACCCATCATTTCTCACCCATTTCTTGGCAAAGTCCTTCTCCTCAACTTCTCCTCTACCTGGCTGTTCCTCAGGGGCGGTTCTACTTCTATCGATATTAGTTTAGCCAAGAAAGCTTGGTTGATAAATTACAATTTCCCAGCTGCTAAAATAAAAACGTTTTGCGCTAGTTGGTGAGATATAAGCACTAGATGTTGATTTCCAGGAGAGATACTGTACCTACAAGTCACCCAGTGATCCCATTTAGATACAGGGGTAGGGCCACAAACCAAATCATTGGCCCAGGTGGATGAAAGTCTACTGCCTTAGGCAGGATATATAAATTGAGAAGTTTTATTCTTTTATACGGTCATTGAGCATTTAAGTGACCTCTAATATTCGTATAATTTACAGTCCTGGTGCTATATCCTAATATATGTATAATATATCTGTAATACTATACTATACATGTATAGAAAGTCTACAGGTAAGTTCTTTTCCATGGTTTGCTCAATACTGTAATTAGTAACACCGAGGATTTTGTTGTCATGGAAACAACGTTGCCCCCACCGCACAACATTGCTGTATCTTGCCTACAATATCATCCGTATTTTCCATAGAAACTCCCACGATGCTCACAGTGCGAACGAAATGCTGTAGGTAAGCCGAGTGGAAATCGTCAAAGCCATTGTTACATCCAACAATGCATCATAATGGAGGTTAATTCCAGAAAAAAAGACATTATGCTGGCATCCTGCGGTATGAATTAAAGGGCAACTCCATTCACAAAACTCACTCAGACCCAGAGGGGGCAGTATTACTACTAAAGATACTCTACTTGCCAGGCCAAGGAGAAAGCAGATTTGACGACCAATTTACCTAAACCAGGTTGCGTCTCCATCTCCGCTTTCTCCTACACAGGGGGCGACAATGAGCCTAGAAAGAAAGCGCCTCCCGCAGAGAAGGAATGAAATCTTCATAGATAATGGGGGTAATATGTGAAATAAAAAAGCCAAATAGTGAAAGCTATAATGTCTTTACCATTTACTAAAGGGGCGTCGGTGCACCACCATCCACTTTATTGCCTACCAGTCACAGCGCCATCCTGTTAGTAGTGTCTGGGTCTGGTATTGCAGCTCAGTCAGTGCCATCCCCTCTTCTTCTATTTACTACACTTTCTGTGGGCTTCTCTAACAATGAGTCAGAATTAGAACTGTACCCAGTTCAGATTCGGCCATTTGCCCCCCCCATCATGACCAGACAGTTTGGGGTTTTTTCGTAGCAAAAGCGGTTTCGAAAGCCGTAACTCTTCATTTGGTTACTAAAATAATGTTTGCCTGTTTTTTTTCTGGGCTGAATGATAAGGATGAGGACTCTAATATGTCTGCAGAGATGAGACATGGCTGAAAGAAGTCATCATGGCGGTCTGGGATGAATGGAGAAGATGAGGAAAGAGAATGTCTACATCAGAGTAGACATTACAGAATGTAAGCGGTATGTGGTGCTGTATTCTCCTGTATGTATGGCAGTACTAAATGCAGTGTCCATCCTAATATGCCTTTAGCTCTAGGGGTGGGGGGTTGGATTGAAAGTGTAACACATATGCATTGTGGCTTGGGCCCCAAATCTTTTGAGACCTTAGCAACACCCCTGCATTGAGTGCTATTTACACAGTGATGGGGAAGGCAGGCATGGGCTCCCTGCTCTTGGAGCTGCATGATCTCCACTCTTCCTGAGTCAACTGCGGACCACCTGGACGTTTAAAATCTATGAACATTTAAGAAATGGTTAACCAAGACATTTGCAAAATGAAAGGGCCCAACTTTAAATTCAGGCGAGCCTGGCACTGGTTCTAGAAACTCCCAGTAATGAGCTGCAGTTGTCACGGAACGCAGCAACTACCAGGGCTGATCTTAGACCCCTTGCAGACGAGCGTGAGCGGATTAGGTCCGGATGCGTTCAGTGAAACATGCGCAATTTCGCAAGCAAGTCCATTCAGTTTTGTTTGCGATTGCGTTCAGTTGTTCAGTTTTTATCGCGCGGGTGCAATGTGATTTATTGTGTTTTGCACGCTCGTGATAAAAAACTGAATGTTTACAAACATCTCTTAGCAACCATCCGTGAAAATTTTCATCCGCAATTGCTTGCGGACGCAATGCGATTTTCACGCAGCCCCATTCACTTCTATGGGGCCAGCGTTGCGTGAAAATCGCAGAATATAGAACCTGCTGCGATTCTCACGCAACGCAAAAGTGATGCGTGAAAAACATTGCTCATGTACACAGCCCCATTGAAATGATAGGGTCCGGATTCCGTGCTGGCGCAATGAGTTCGTCATTGCACCCGTGCGAAAAAACTCACTCGTGTGAAAGGGGCCTTAGAGGTGTTGATCTTTGTAGTTACAAAGGATGCTTTGGCCACCCCATTATACTACTGTATGTATGAAGCTTTGATTTGGTCACTGTATGTTGGTTTTATTTCCACACAATATGAAGGTATTTGCTTAAAATTAGGCAGTGAATGGTGTGGTTGCACACAGTATGACCTTACAACCTTTGGGGGTGGGGTCGGGGGTTTAAAAAAGGTACAAGGTATCATCCAAGGGAAGTCCAGCCCTAGAAGCTGACTATACATTAATCAAAACAAGGAAGATCGGTTCACATGCACCCATTTGCCTATGATTGGCTGTTTGACATTTCTTTGAGAGACAGCACACATGCATGCACTCTCATAGACCTTCTATGAGCCGGTACACGGCTCTCCTCATAGCAGAGCAGTATACAAGCTCATCGACTTTCTATGTGACGGTACATCACTCTCCAGATAGCAGAGCAGTGTACAAGCTCATGGAGTTTCTATGTGCTGTTACATGGCTCTCCAGATAGCAGAGCAGTGTACAAGCTCATGGACTTTCTATGTGCCGGTATACCACTCTCCAGATAGCAGAGCAGTGTACAAGCTCATGGACTTTCTATGAGCCGGTATACCACTCTCCAAATAGCAGAGCAGTGTACAAGCTCATGGAGTTTCTATAAGCCGGTACACCGCTCTCCAGATAGCAGAGCAGTGTACAAGCTCATAGAGTTTCTATGAGCCGGTACACCGCTCTCCAGATAGCAGAGCAGTATACAAGCTCATGGAGTTTCTATGTGCCGGTACACCACTCTCCAGATAGCAGAGCAGTATACAAGCTCATGGAGTTTCTATAAGCCGGTACACCGCTCTCCAGATAGCAGAGCAGTGTACAAGCTCATGGAGTTTCTATGAGCCGGTACACCGCTCTCCAGTTAGCAGAGCATTGTACAAGCTCATGGAGTTTCTATGAGCCGGTACACCACTCTCCAGATAGCAGAGCAGTGTACAAGCTCATGGACTTTCTATGAGCCGGTACACCGCTCTCCAGATAGCAGAGCAGTGTACAAGCTCATAGAGTTTCTATGTGCCGGTACACCGCTCTCCAGATAGCAGAGAAGTGTACAAGCTCATGGAGTTTCTATGAGCCGGTACACCACTCTCCAGATAGCAGAGCAGTGTACAAGCTCATGGACTTTCTATGTGCCGGAACACCGCTCTCCAGATAGCAGAGCAGTGTACAAGCTCATGGACTTTCTTTGTGCCGGTATACCACTCTCCAGATAGCAGAGCAGTGTACAAGCTCATGGAGTTTCTATGTGCCGGTACACCGCTCTCCAGATAGCAGAGCAGTGTACAAGCTCATAGAGTTTCTATGAGCCGGTACACCGCTCTCCAGATAGCAGAGCAGTGTACAAGCTCATGGAGTTCCTATGAGCCGGTACACCGCTCTCCAGATAGCAGAGCAGTGTACAAGCTCATGGAGTTTCTATGAGCCGGTATACCGCTCTCCGGATAGCAGAGCAGTGTACAAGCTCAAGGACTTTCTATGTGCTGGTACACTGCTCTCCAGATAGCAGAGCAGTGTACAAGCTCATGGAGTTTCTATGAGCCAGTACACGGCTCTCCAGAGCGGTATAAAAGCTCATGGAGTTTCTATGAGCCGGTACACGGCTCTCCTCATAGCAGAGCGGTATAAAAGCTCATGGAGTTTCTATGAGCCGGTACACGGCTCTCCAGATAGCAGAGCAGTATACAAGCTCATGGACTTTCTATGTGCCGGTATACCGCTCTCCAGATAGCAGAGCAGTGTACAAGCTCATGGAGTTTCTATGTGCCGGTATACCACTCTTCAGATAGCAGAGCAGTGTACAAGCTCATGGACTTTCTATGTGCCGGTATACCACTTCCAGAGAGCAGAGCAGTAGTCAAGCTCAAGTACTGACCGGTACACCGCTCTACAGGGAGTAGGATGGAATATGAGTTCATTAACTTTCTATGAGCCGGTACACGGCTCTCCTGATAGCAGAGCAGTATTCATGCTCATGGAGTTTCTATGAGCAGGTACACCGCTCTACAGGGAGCAGGGTGGAATATGAGTTAATTAACTTTCTATGAGCCGGTACACTGCTCTCCAAGGAGAGTCAATCAGTGACTGTAATTTCATTGATCAAAAATACCAAAAGCTGGAGAAATCCTAGGACATCTTTCTACATTTGGAAGTCATTCCATGTAGATTAGTTCTTCTAATTTCTAACTGTAACTTAAAGATCGTGGACCCCACTGGAAAATCTGTAGAAGGCACCATTTAAAATACTGATGCATTATTATGAGGTAGGAGGCCTCCTTAGAAGCCTGAGTCCATGTGCAAATGCTACCCTATGGGGTCAGCCCCAGCTATAGTATAGTTTGAGATAACCTGCTACTGTCCTGCCTTACAGAATCTCTTACCTTCGGTGTGCACTGCAGACACATAAGTCCAGTTGTACCTTTTGACAATATCCACCATGGCTCTTGCTTGTTGGGCATCCGAAGGTACCACTCTCATGAAATACTTGTACAGGGTTTTGTCACTGAGGTCCATGCTTGTTGCCGAATAAGCAATTTGAGGTATATTAAAAAGCTGCAATAAATTCTGCACTTGAATAGCTACAGAGCTGGAGCCAGGTCCTATAACTCCAACGATGGGCTTTTTTGTTTGGAAAGAAGACGAGGAACCATCAACACAACGTACTAAACCTTCTTCTTCTTCAGATGAAATAAGAGAGTCTCTTATGAACTCAATACTTTGTTCCAATGCCACCGCAGAATGCCAGCAGGAATCGCGGATCTCACATCCAAGAGTTATGTTTGGCAACAGATTGGGGTCTGCGTTGATTCTATCGAGGGTGTGCAGCATGGCTTCCACTCTTTGGATGCCATACTGTTCCCGAACCTCTCCACATTTCCTTTCGTGAACCTTCTCAACAGTTGGCTGGTGGTGAACAGAAAACAGTGCTCCGATAACAACGTCCCCCTGCATATAGGCCACCACTCTTCTTTCATTGGTTTGTGCCAACACCATAAACCCAAAATTTCCAAAACCATCTTCCTTTAAGAGCAGAAGAACCAACCAAACGTACGGGAACATTTTAGGTCACAATTTAGGCTGGAGAGGACAACATTATGAAAGCAAAAAAATCTCCGTGCTGTTCGGTTTCTACTCCTGGTTTGGGTTTCCCTCCATGCACTATATCCCACCATTCAAGGCTTGTCCATGGATGACTGTGTAGACCCTCCGTGAAGACCTTTACAACCAACCTGAACTGTCATTACCTAAAAAATAAGCAGAAGATGAGAAATCAGCAAAAGCACCTTCATCATACCAAACTGTAATCCAATCCATTGAGGGCAATTATTATTAAACCTTTCAGATACGGAACCTGAGGGTCTGCTCTATGCAGCCCAGGAGAAGGTCACAGCTGGTTAAACATAAAATAATCATATTTAGAATCCCGTGTACGTTGCTTCTATTCATAGAGAAAAATGTAAAGGTCATTGATTGGTTTGAGATGAATGTTTGCACCACCCCTCCCCCCAACAATGCTCCAGATAGAAAAAATATTATTGTATAAAACCTATATCTTCTGAAAAGTGTCCTGCTTATCTTATACTACTTCTTTTATCATCCAGAGCTGCATTCACGTTTCTGTGGGCCTCAAAGAGGAAATCACCCAACGTTCCTCGCTGGTTTATTGTTTGCACAAAAGCTGTAGAGCGAACGGTGATTTACAAACAAAATGGAGGCTCCCATAAGTCATGATTGTTTCTTTATGAAGTATGATCTTTGTGTTCTTCTAGGCATAGAGGCTCAGTATGTGTCATGACTGAGATTACATTACATATCCTGTACTGATCCTGAGTTACATCCTGTATTATACTCCAGAGCTGCACTCACTATTCTGCTGGTGGAGTCACTGTGTACATACATTACATTACTTATCCTGTACTGATCCTGAGTTACATCCTGTATTATACTCCAGAGCTGCACTCACTATTCTGCTGGTGGAGTCACTGTGTACATACATTACTTATCCAGTACTGATCCTGAGTTACATCCTGCAATATACTCCAGAGCTGTACTCACTATTCTGCTGGTGGAGTCACTGTGTAGATACGTTACATTACTTATCCTGAGTTACATCCTGTATTATACTCCAGAGCTGCACTCACTATTCTGCTGGTGGAGTCACTGTGTACATACATTACATTACTTATCCTGTACTGATCCTGAGTTACATCCTGTATTATACTCCAGAGCTGCACTCACTATTCTGCTGGTGGAGTCACTGTATACATACATTACATTACTAATCCTGTACTGATCCTGAGTTACATCCAGTATTATACTCCAGAGCTGCACTCACTATTCTGCTGTGGAGTCACTGTGTAAATACATTACATTACTTATCCTGTACTGATCCCGAGTTACATCCTGTATTATACTCCAGAGCTGCACTCACTATTCTGCTGGTGGAGTCACTGTGTACATACATTACATTACTTATCCTGTACTGATCCTGAGTTACATCCTGTATTATACTCCAGAGCTGCACTCACTATTCTGCTGGTGCAGTCACTGTGTACATACATTACATTACTTATCCTGTACTGATCCTGAGTTACATCCTGTATTATACTCCAGAGCTGCACTCACTATTCTGCTGGTGGAGTCACTGTGTACATACATACATTACTTATCCTGTACTGATCCTGAGTTACATCCTGTATTATACTCCAGAGCTGCACTCACTATTCTGCTGGTGGAGTCACTGTGTACATACATTACTTATCCTGTACTGATCCTGAGTTACATCCTGTATTATACTCCAGAGCTGCACTCACTATTCTGCTGGTGCAGTCTCTGTGTACATACATTACATTACTTATCCTGTACTGATCCTGAGTTACATCCTGTATTATACTCCAGAGCTGCACTCCCTATTCTGCTGGGGCAGTCTCTGTGTACATACATTACATTACTTATCCTGTACTGATCCTAAATTACATCCTGTATTATACTCCAGAGCTGCACTCACTATTCTGCTGGTGGAGTCACTGTGTACATACATTACGTTACTTATCCTGTACTGATCCTAAATTACATCCTGTATTATACTCCAGAGCTGCACTCACTATTCTGCTGGTGGAGTCACTGTGTACAAACATTACTTATCCTGTACTGATCCTGAGTTACATCCTGTATTATACTCCAGAGCTGCACTCACTGTTCTGCTGAGGGAGATACAAAAATGTTACTACCAAATGTCTTTATTTGCACCAGAATTTGTGGTTCATCAAATATTTTAAGCATATGCTCCACAATTTTCGTCATGGTTTTTTGTTGCAGTCTTATGCTGGGGTCCCATCATATTTTTGTGCTGCATTTACATACAGTATGCCGTACGTTGAGGAAAAAAAGGTGTAAAAACAGTACATAAAGTAAGACAAAAACTCTCTGCATTAGGTTTTTGTGCATCTTGTAAAAAAAAATAACTAAAAAAGCTGCAGCGGCTCTGGGGCGGTATGTGACACAACACTGTGTTAGTGATAAGATAATTACATAATGTGGTACAGGGTTATAGCGCTTTCTTTCTGAAATGATTGCGGTTTTGTATACATCACATTATTTAGCGCCACTTATTTGCTTTTTCTAGGCGCTTGCGGGTGAAAATAAATCATCATTCAGAGATCGTATGAAATTAGGCCGATTGTGGAAGTTAATTTTTAATTATGTTTTTAAAACACTCTCAGAAAGGTTATTAGCAACTTCAATGATTTATCTAAAAAAGAAAAAACATACAGAATGGGTAACTTGATTACCATTTGGCTACACAGTAATGTAATGCACAATGTACTCATGTAACATATGTACACAGACTCCACCAGCAGAATAGTGAGTGCAGCTCCAGAGTATAATACAGGATGTAACTCAGGATCAGTACAAGATAAGTAATGTAAGTACACAGTGACTCCACCAGCAGAATAGTGAGTGCAGCTCTGGAGTATAATACTGGATGTAACTCAGGATCAGTACAGGAGAAGTAATGTAGTACACAGTGACTCCACCAGCAGAATAGTGAGTGCAGCTCTGGAGTATAATACAGGATGTAAATCAGGATCAATACAGGATAAGTAATGTATGTACACAGTGACTGCACCAGCAGAATAATGAGTGCAGCTCTGGAGTATAATACAGGATGTAACTCAGGATCAGTACAGGATAAGTAATGTAATGTATGTACATAGTGACTGCACCAGCAGAATAGTGAGTGCAGCTCTGGAGTATAATACAGGATGTAACTCAGGATCAGTGCAGGATAAGTAATGTAATGTATGTACACAGTGACTCCACCAGCAGAATAATGAGTGCAGCTCTGGAGTATAATACAGGATGTAACTCAGGATCAGTACAGGATAAGTAATGTAATGTACACAGTGACTGCACCAGCAGAATAGTGAGTGCAGCTCTGAAGTATAATACAGGATATGACTCAGGATCAGTACAAGATAAGTAATGTATGTACACAGTGACTGCACCAGCAGAATAGTGAGTATAGCTCTGGAGTATAATACAGGATGTAACTCAGGATCAGTACAGGATAAGTAATGTATGTACACAGTGACTCCACCAGCAGAATAGTGAGTGCAGCTCTGGAGTATAATACAGGATATGACTCAGGATCAGTACAGGATAAGTAATGTAATACATGTACACAGTGGCTTCACCAGCAGAATAGTGAGTACAGCTCTGGAGTATAATACAGGATGTAACTCAGGATCAGTACAGGATAAGTAATGAATGTACACAGTGACTGCACCAGCAGAATAGTGAGTGCAGCTCTGGAGTATAATACAGGATGTAACTCAGGATCAGTACAGGATAAGTAATGTATGTACACAGTGACTCCACCAGCAGAATAGTGAGTGCAGCTCTGGAGTATAATACAGGATGTAACTCAGGATCAGTACAGGATAAGTAATGTAATGTATGTACACAGTGACTGCACCAGCAGAATAGTGAGTGCAGCTCTGGAGTATAATACAGGATGTAACTCAGGATCAGTACAGGATAAGTAATGTAATGTATGTACACAGTGACTGCACCAGCAGAATAGTGAGTGCAGCTCTGGAGTATAATACAGGATGTAACTCAGGATCAGTACAGGATAAGTAATGTAATGTATGTACACAGTGACTGCACCAGCAGAATAGTGAGTGCAGCTCTGGAGTATAATACAGGATGTAACTCAGGATCAGTACAGGATAAGTAATGTAATGTATGTACACAGTGACTGCAACAGCAGAATAGTGAGTGCAGCTCTGGAGTATAATACAGGATGTAACTCGGGATCAGTACAGGATAAGTAATGTAATGTACAAGGGAACAAATCTCTTTTTTTTTTTGCAGATTATAAACTGTAGACAGATGGTAAAAGGGGATATATATTCTAAGAACAAATAAATGAAGTAGATATATGGATACACCTGTCATTAGGTCATTTCATCTATCAGATCTCAGGCACAGGAAAGAGAATGTAGCACTGCAGAAACCATAGGTAAGTCTTTCTACAATGAGTTACACCAGGGAAATAGATAGATAGATAGATAGATAGATAGATAGATAGATAGACATGATGATAGATAGATAGATAGATAGATAGATGATAGATAGATAATAGATATGGGATAGATAGATAGATAGATAGATAGATAGATAGATAGATAGATATGATGATAGATAGATAGATAGATGATAGATAGATCATTGAGCATGCGCACTACTACTTCATTCATAGTCTATGTGGCTGATGGAGACGGTGAAGCACATCGCCAGTGTTTAGAATACAGGCTTGTGATAGTAACGTTCCCCTGTAGGGGTCACTATTTGCTGGAGGAGCAGGTTGTATAGTGAAGGGTCTGTCTAGGATGAGGAGATGCAGGGTGAGGAGAGTAAGGATGCTTTCTTCCAGTAACAGCGCCTCACCTGTCCAGGGGTTGTGTCTGGTATTACAGTTTATCTCCATCCCATTTATGTCAGTGGGGCTGAGCTGCAATACCAGACACAGCCTGCGGACTGGGGTGGTGCTGTGTGCGGAGGACAGCAGCTATGTGTTTATAATTCTGCACATACTAAAACCTCCTGCAGTTTTCTGCACTTAAGAGGAGAAACCTTCTTTTTGAAGGTAAAAATATTGAAACTGTATTGTGGCATCACATAATATGCCTTGTGTGACGTTAAAGGGGCACTCCACAAAGGATTCCGCATTGATAAACATATCACAATGTGTCCTCCTGATGTGACTGCCGCGATCAGCTGTAAAGAAACCTGGCGGTATGTGTTCAGTCTGCCTGCAGCGCCACCACAGGAGAAATTCAGTACTGCACAATGTCCATTTGTTTCAAAGAGTTCCCTGTGTAATGGGCGTGTCCTCCAGGGCAAGAGACGCTCTGTAACTGCTCTCCACTCCTGCCAAGGATCCTGAAACTGGGACCTTCCTCTATAAACTCAGCATTTTTGGGTTCTTTTCCCTTTTGGATGTGGTAAAGAAAAGACGGGTGTCAGCACCTGAGGTAGCAGTGATATGGACTGCGCTGCTCGTCACCCAGCTTTCCTAGGGACAGATTTAACTAGGACACAATACATTTACAAGATGTTAATTCTAAGCAAATTGCCCACAGATTCACATCGCCCCACAGTTAGTACCATGCTATGTGAGAGGAACCTATCCTGAGACATCTGGTTCACAAATAGAATGCCAGCACTGCAGTGAAGACTGACACATTGTTAAAAATTTGGTTTTTCCAATACAAAACAAACTGGATATGCCTTGAGAGTTTGATTGGCTATCCCCTCCCCCGTCTGATCCCAAAAAAAAAGGGTCTCCTGTCCACCCGGCATGGTGGTGCCGATGCTGGTGGTCTTATATCACCAATGGCTTCCGTATTCAAGGGAATCCCCAGGGATGACTATGAGGGCAGAAGACAGGGAGAGAGTGCACAGGGTCAATCAGGAGGGAGTAAAGGCCACGTGTATCTGAAATGTTATTAACCTGTGAACACAACCGATTATATTTCTACCCATACCTCCTGTATAATACAGATGCAGCAGAGCCGGGGCGGTGTCACTCACTGAGGTACTATCGTGCGGACCCACAGATATCACAATACATTGAGCCAGATGGCAAAGTCAGCTCTGCTTCATCTGTACATAGTTAAATATACCTTGCTTAGTACAGATGTAGCAGAGCTGAATGTGTCATTTACCTCTTCCTCACCCAGTTCAGCGACATCTGCGAGCTGTCAGTCCACGGTGTATGATATGTGTTGCATGTGAACTTATTTTCTTTCCGGGTCTGTTCCGTTATTTTTTTTCCGGACCGTATGCAAAACCATTCACTTCAATAAGTCCGCCAAAAAAACGGAAGTTACTCCGTGTTCATTCCGTTTCCGTATTTCCGTTCCGTGTCCTATTATTGACCGCATTACGGACAAGTATAGGACTGTTCTATTAGGGGCCAGCTGTTCCGTTCCGCAAAATACGGAATGCACACGGACGTCATCCGTATTTTTTGTGGATCCGTTTTTTTGTGGACCGCAAAATACCTACGGTTGTTTGAATGAGCCCTTAATAGCCAGAACTGTAGCAGAGCTGAGCTTGTCAAGGCACACCTCATTATGCTATACCAGTGCGGTTTTACACAGAAGCATTACTCAGTGAGTAGTCAACAACAAGTTCAGCACTGCTACATCTGCTGGCAAATTGTTGACTCCTTTAACGTTAAGACATTGCTCTAAACATATAGTATAATGAGATGTTGTGCCAGGTGACAAATTTCTCTCTGCTACCTACATTATGTTGATGTGCTTTCTTAAGCATCATGAGTTAAACTGTTTCAGTAGGTCTACCTGCCGTCTTATATCACACTACTAGTGGTTTTACAAGTAGCTGTGCCAAATAACAAACCCCGCTCTGCTACCTCTGTTTTATGTGGGTTTTTTTTTTTTTGCACATTGTGAGTTATGTGCATAGATATTTCAGTGGGTCTGCCTGCACTCCCAAACCGCACCAATGGTAACCTATCATGGTTATAAATGCTGTGCCAACTAAACTCAGCTCTGCTATTTCTCTCTTGGTACAAACTACTCGTTCCCACAAGATAGCATGGCTTTACAACTCCTTGTGCCAAATGACAAACTCCACTTTGCTATCTCTGTTCTAGGTGCTCTTTGGGCATCATGAGTTAAAGTGTTTCAGCAGGTTTACCCGCAGTCCCATACCACATCCCTGGTAGCCTATCATGGTTTTAGAATTCCTTGTGCCAAATGACAAACTCCACTCTACTACCTCTGTCCTGCGTGCTTTCTTTTTCTTTTTTTTTTCATCCATCCTGAGTCAAGATATTGCAGAAGGTCTACTTGCAGTTCTATCGTGGTTTTACAATCCATTGTGCCGAATGACAAACTCAGCACTGCTACTTCTGTCTACAAATTGTGCTGCAATCCACTTGAAACAACACGGTTTCACAATCCGCTGTGCCAACTGACAAACTCCTGTTTAGTTTAGTCATTTCAGTAGGTCTACCCGCAGTCTCATACCACACCACTGGTGGTAACCTATCATGGTTTTATGGAATTTATTGCGCCAAATGACAAACTCCACTCTGCTACCTCTGTCCCGCGTTCTTTTTTCATCCACCCTGAGTCAAGGTATTGCAGAAGCTCTACTTGCAGTTCTATACCAAACCACTGGTAACCTAGCATGATTTTACAATCCATTGTGCCGAATGACAAACTCAGCTCTGCTACTTCTGTCTATGAATAGTGGCCCAATCCACCCGCCCGCGTGAACCAGCGTCCACCATCCTGATAAATGACCATATACAGCCTTAATGCCTTTAAAAAACATTCTGCTGGTCGGAGGCGAGTGCACGTTATAATACACGGCGGCGCACTATAATACCGCTGATCCCACACATCATCTGTTAGAAATATTCCTGTCTATTGGTTCTTGCAAAAACCAATAAGAAGATATTAACCCACATTTCCATCGCTCCGGCTGCTTACTTTGAAATGTTTTCCGAGACGACACGCTGCGTAGCAGCATTATCCAACAACGCGGTGTGTCGGAATGATGCCCCCCGCTCATCGCGCCTTTAATAGCACTGCAGTGTTATAATGAGACCCCCCCCCCCCCCCTCCTGCAGCTTCCAAGCAAATTCAATAAAAATCCATTGTTATTTTAGATCCCAGGGTTCACCAATGAAAAAATATCACCCAGGTTTCATCGACAGATGTAGCAGAGACGAGTTTGTCACGCAGCATCATTTATTCTGACATCACACGTGGCGGTTTTACATTGGCCTACGCAGCCGTTAGTACATAAACATGGTGGTTTTACATTGGACTGCTCGGCTATTGGTACGTAATGCTCCTACAAGCCCCGTGGAAAGAAAAGACACTGAATTTGGATAGATTCGGATGCAGCAGTGCTGAGTTTGTCATTTGTCACCGTGCACAGGGCGCCAGGTAAATCTACTGTATTAGTTCACACAAGTCAGGGGCATGCAAAACAAATAGTTAAACCGCGAACACCTTGCTACACAATGAACATGACTCACTCAGCTCTGCTACATTTTTATAATAGGTGAGGCACAACTGAAATACTTAAAAAAGCGATCCAAACACTGGTTATGATGAGCAAAGTGCTGGCGCGAGATATTAATCGAATGTGCGGTCCTAATAGACAAAGTAAACCAGCGGGATGACAAACTTAGCTCTGCTATATCTTTATAGTACTTGTACACAATAGGCAAAAAATAAAAAAATGATCAATACACAACCCAAACAGGGAACACCGGGCCAAAGCGGCAGCATTTCTACTATATTATCTCAAGTCCGTCACAGCGCATCAATGAAACCGCCAAAGGACAAACTTAGCTCTGCTACATCTGCGTATGACATGTGCAACACTTGGGGAAAGGTTTTTTTGCCACCTGAATGCCCAAACATGGAGAGGGTGACCGTGCTGCCTTACTATAATTCTGTCGTCACACGGCAGAAAAGAAATAGTCGGCAGACAAATTCAGCTCTGCTACATCTCAATAGCTTCTCATCTGTTTAGAATTTTGACCTTGAATTTTTATTTTTTTTTCATTTTCGGATGCGAGTCCAAGCCCAGAATCCATTTTTCAGACATAAATCACACTTGGCTTTTCCACCATTGCTGTGACATTTGTATTCAGGACATGCTCCGTCATGAAGGCTGCTTCTAGGCAGGAGAGCCGCAGATGTAGCAGAATGCAGCTTGTCAGGACGGAATGAATGCCATCAGCCACGCCGTTTACAGGTGAAGCAGGTGGCAGGTTGTCAGATTTCGCAGAGCTGAGTTTGTCGCCTTTATTATTTAGGACTGCAGCTAAACCTACTGCATCATCACAGCCCAACGAGTGGCTCAATGACAAACTCACCTCTGCTGCATTTGTCATTAAAGCTCTTTGTCTCTCCCCCCCCCCCCCCACAGACTTGAGCCCAACTCTGCTACATCTGTATATTGTTTCCTACTTATTGCTCCTTAACAGCATATTCTGCAGAACCTATACACGCGTCCAACCCCGTCCACAGGGGCTTGCAATCTAAAAAGTAATGGCCCCCCTCACCAGCAGGGACATGAAGGAGACACATTCAGAAGGAGCAACCCCCCCCCAAGAAAGGACACTAGAGGAATGAAGGGTTGGATGAACTTCTCCAAGGAGCTGTCCAAGGTGCTGGACCACAAGGGACAGAGCTAAGTAAGGAGGACAAGCCTGCAGATGAAGAAGACCATGCAGATGGATTGAGAAGGCATCTGAGGAGGCATTGCTCCACACTAGGTCAACCATGAGGCATCCTCCACACTCATCCCATCACTTGATCCCAAGCCTCATTGCTATCTATTGCCCTTGCAGCACAATGGATCCTATAGATATCTGTTACCCAGGGACCTCCACTGCCAACAGACTGGCCAGGAACTGGTCAGGAACCTTACAGAAATTGTACAGTACCTTGAAGAAGGAGAGAGCAGCTCCAAGGGGGACCACAGTTCCTAGTGTCCTCCACCTCTTGGCTCAGATGCAGTTGAACATCCCCATGGATTAGACTCCCAGGGTCTGAGCCCCCATGTATCCTGTAGTCAGAGGCACCAGACTCTTGTGGTAGGGGGGAGGAGGAGATAGCTGAGGGGGCTTCTCACCACACTTCCACTGCACACTGATCTCCACTAAAGCAAGTCAAATGCTAGCACCTGCTTCCCTCCTCTCAGTGCTGCATCCTCCAGATCACCAATCTGCTGCTGCTGCTGCTGCTTGGGATGCAGAACATGAAGGGTCTTCTCATACAGGTGCTGGGAAGAAGAGGTCCCAGGTGAGACCCCGGATCATGTTTTCTGACAAGTGTTCCAATTCCTCATGGCTGAGCTGCTGCTGCTGGTGGATGTACTCCTACACTCATCCTCCCAGCCACTGCCTCCATCTCCTAACTCTTTCTGTGCCAGAGGGAATCTGGGGCTGTCATCCCTCCATGAGGAAAGGGTCACCGGCGGGCGACAGAATAATAAATGTGCAATAAATAATCAAACTGTGTATAATAAAGGATATTAATAAATATGTAACAATAATAACAACAACAACAACAACAACTATTACTATTATTGTTAGTAGTGCATATCTAAATAATATAATAATAATAATAATAATAAAGCAAGCAGAGAAAGAAAGAATCATTAGAAATAAATAATGCAGTCTAAGGGTCCATTCACACGTCCACAAGTGTTTTGCGGACCGCACAGGGTCGGCACTATAATAGAAATGCATTCTCTTGTCCTTGTCTGCGGACAATAATAGGACATGTTCTACTTTTTTGCGGGAACGGAAGTGCGGATGTGGACAGATCACTGTGTGCTGTCCGCAGCTTTTGCGGCCCCATTGAAAAGGAACGGATCCGGACCCATTTCACAGACGTGTGAATTGACCCTAATAATAGATGGATAGATAGATATATGAGATAGATAATAGATAGATAAATAGATATAGATATTAGATAGATAGATAGATAGATAGATATGAGAGAGAGAGAGAGATAGATAGATAGATAGATAGATAGATAGATAGATAATAGATAGATATATAGATAGATAGGAGATAGATAGATAAATAGATAGATAGATAGATAGATAGATAGATACTAGATAGATAGGAGATAGATAGATGGATAGAGATGGGATGGATAGATAGATAGATAGATAGATAGATAGATAGATAGATAGATAGATATAGATAGATAGATAGATATGAGATAGATAGATAGATAGATAGATAGATAGATAGATAGATAGATAATAGATAGATAGATAGATAGATAATAGATAGATAGATATGAGATAGATAGACGGATAGATACTGTAGATAGATAGATGTATTTTCTCAGTAACACTATTACTATTCACAGGATAGAGATAAGCTGGGGGGGGGGGGGGGGTCTGATCATTGAGGCTCCTCATTATCATTACACTGGGGGTCCCAGCTCCCCCTATGAGAATAGCGCGATGCTGCACATGTCCCCCCCCCCCTCTGGTCACTCCTGTGGGTCCAGCACTTGGAGCAGTGTTTACACACGTGCACCATCGCTCCGTTCTCTTAGGACAATCTGACTGTTACAGGTACCAGACCCTCTGCAGACACTTAGGCCCTTGTTTATTCCCTATCCTGCGGGTTAATATTTAGAGGGAAAATCCTCTTTTTAATATAAAGCCATGAAAATAACCAGAAATCTAAGTGGGCTACTAAAAAGATGAAAAACAATATAGTGGATAAAAATCAATATCCTTTAGGAACTCATGATGGAAGATGTAGAAGTGGAGTTTGTCCTTTGTCATAATTCATTCCTGACCTCATACTCTGCAGTTTTACATGGGACTGCAGGGAAAACTACAGCATTTTAGCTTAGATAGAAAATCTGGGGGGAAAAAATGAAAAAAAAAAAACACCCGAAGAGTTAAAGGGGTTGTCTCACCTCAGACATAGTGGCATTTCGCTAGGATAGTTGTGGGTCCCACCTCTGGGACCGGCATCTTTGTCTAGAATGGGACCCCCGAAGTGAAGCGAGAAAACCGCTGCGCATGTGCGGATTCCCGCTTTTCCTGTTTTGACACAGGCTGGTTTCTCACTGGTCTCTACTCAACACACAGGAAATGCCTGGAATCCCCCCCCTGGCTCAGCCAATTACTGCCCTCATTCCTGACCGACCTCAGACAGTGATTGGCTGAGTGGACATTTCCTGTGGGTTGTGACAGCATGGGGGAGAAGAGATCAGCAGGAACCTGGGCAGGAAGAGATCAGCAGGAAACCGGGCAGGAAGAGATCAGCAGAAACCCGGGCAGGAAGAGATCAGCAGAAACCCGGGCAGGAAGAGATCAGCAGAAACCCGGGCAGGAAGAGATCAGCAGGAACCCGGGCAGGAAGAGATCAGCAGAAACCCGGGCAGGAAGAGATCAGCAGGAACCCAGGCAGAGGCAGAATGGGAAGTATCTTTTTTTTAAACCTCGTTTCATCCTGCTGTCACCAATTTGTTTCCCCACTGGAAAATCCCTTTTAGTTAAAGGGGTTGTCCCACAAAAAAATATTCAGCAGTTTTCAAACCACCACCTGGATCTGAATACTTTTGTAATTGCATGTAATTAAACATTTATTAAAGCCACTGAGTTATTCAATAAAATGTATCTGTTTAGCGCCACCTGCTGTTTGTTTCTTTTCTGATTTTTTTGTCCTGCTCACTGAGAAGGCCGCACATGCTCAGTTTCATCCTTTAACTGCCTGGTGAATTGTGATAGGGAGAGCATGGACACGCCCCCTTAGCTGCAGTAGAAAAGACACACCCCCTGAGCTGTCAGCCTGATATAAATCTAGCAGAGCAATGAATGGGGAGATCTCTGGATCCATGTGAGGTACAGGGCTGGTTCTAGCTTTGTTAGAAAGAGATTGTCATGTCCTATATGAATGTCTGGTTTTCATTTTTTACATTAATTATGGGATAATCCCTTTAAATGAGTATTTCAGTTATTTCAAATTCTACAGGAAAAGACATAACAATAAGATCAGTGGGGGATCTCATCGCTAGGACCCCCACTGGTCACAAGAATGAGGAACGAATAGAGCGGGAGGTGGAGCATGCGCACTACCCTCCATTCATCTCTATGGGACTCCCAGAGATAGGTAGGTACAAGCTCTCCGTTATTTCCAGCAGTCGCATAGTAATGAATGGAACAGTGTGCACATGCTCGACTTGCCTCTCCTTTCTTTTTAGGGGTGCCTTAAAGGTACCGGACCACCTTTCTTGTGGTCTGTGGGGGTCCCAGCAGTCAGGTGCTCACTGATCTAATAGTCATCACCGATTCTATAAATAAGAGATAACTTGATGTAACCGGAATGCCCCTTTAAGTCATCTGTTCCTGTGATTGGATAATAATGAGTGGGCAGTACCCTGGAACAGAAGGTGTCTGAAAATGTTTTTTTATATACTGTT